>MU223127.1:74496-110738 GCA_018584345.1 Thuja plicata | reverse complement strand
CAAAAAAGAGAGAGAGAGAGAGAGAGAGAGAGAGAGAGAGAGAGAGAGAGAGAGAGAGAGAGCTATGTAGTGCTGGGTGATCCATGAAATATAGAAGGAGGAGGGAAATTGAAAGTCAATTCCACATTCACAAGGCATGCACATGGAGCAGCTTAAAAGAGAGATTAGGCATGTGGGAAAGCATTGTCTTCCACACGGATCAAGAAAAGGAAAAGGATACTAGACATGTGGAAAAGAATTGTCTTCCACATGAATCAAAAGGAAAGATCAGGCTTGTGGGAAATCATTGTCTTCCACATGGATCAAAAGAAAAAGGAGACCAAGCATGTGGAAAAGTATTGTCTTCCACATGGATCAAAAAAGGAAAGATAAGGCATGTGGAAATGCATTGTCTTTCAAAAAGGAAAGATTGAACATGTGGAAAAGTATTGTCTTCCACATGGATTAAAAAGGAAAAGATAACATCAAACCACTATGAGTGTGTTCAAAGTGAGCAAAGTGTATGCCCCCATGTTAAAGCAATTGTAAGTGCCTTAAAAGGAGAAATAGCTTTCATGGAGCATGCATGCATCCACCAGAGATGTTTCCACTATGAAATGTCCCCAAGTAGGAACAAATCAAGGGAAATAAGCACATGACAAAGAGAGAGAGCACGAAAGGGATCTACTAACTTTGGGGTCAGTATGATAATATGTATATGTATATTATATGAAAATGAACTGTCATTATTCCCAAAAGGTAGTAGAACTACAAGAACAATGGAAGTATGACACGCAAGATTCACAAAGAAGAGTCTTTTTGGGTGGCATTGTGGAGATCCCAAAAAGAGAAAGGTTGCTACTGGTTTTCATCATCACCAAGCAAAAAACATAAAGACACATTGGCAAATAATCATACATGCACGACATAAAATGAAATGGCATACAAAATAACAAAAATACAAATAGAGGAATGTTAACAACATTGCAAATAGATCTATTAAATTTAAATTGATATTGTGATTGAATTAATGTTTCATGTAGGTTTGTAAGTTTTAGGTTTACACACAAACAATGGTTCCCACTGTGGGGTCCATGTCTCACAAATTTGACAATTTTGGTCGCAAAATTGATATTTGCAGGTTTGGACAAACACAGTCAATGCCTTTATAGAAACTTTCAGCACCTATACTCAGAATTTCAGTGCTTTTCATCAAAATTTAAGCACATGTACTCATATTTTCAGCGCCTATCATAAAAAATTTACTGTTTTTCAACAAAAGTTCAGCGCCTACACAATTTTTTTGGCGCCTACAGACATAGAGTTGCGATTTGCAATTTGTTTTAGTGTTTATGCATTTTATTTCAGCTCCTATTTATTGTCATACAATGCGTGCAAATGATAGAATTTAAAAAGGTTCAGAAGCACCTCGACCGTCAAATCATTTTGAGGAGAAAGAGGCAAGAAGATTGTACAAAAGCATGAAAAGAGAACAATTAGCCATTGAATCAGAAACCCTGGAGGAGAAAATAGAATCTCGAAATAGGTAATGGAAAATTTTAGATCTTTATCAATCTTCTTACAATACTTCATTTATCCATCTAGATGATTCTCCTCTTTAAAGATTTCCATTGAATTTTTCAAATATTCTTGATTTTCCTTCACTTGGATTGCTTTGTGTTGGAATAACGTGTATAGAAGGGGATGCTTAGGAGATGGAATAATCTCTGAGGTAATGTATAATAAAAATCAAAATTCTCAAAAATACACATAACTTCAAACAAGGTACACACAATAAAATCTTAATTTTACATGTACCTTTCATTTCATCTTTTGGAAAATTTCAAAGTTCAAACATAGAAAAATTAAGAAGACCTCATTTTTCTTTTGAATAAGGGTATTAGGCCTATTCTCTCACCTTTTCAAGGTGATCAAAATGCCAAACATACCTAAGTTTCATTAGATTAAAGGTCTAAAAATAAACACCATATCTATTGTGTTTGGAGAATAAAGGTAATAGGGATATGCTCTCACCCTTCTTAGGGTGATCAAACTCCTAGACCTACCTTTATCTCATTTTTCTTTAAGTGGTGAATTTAATTCGAACCATAGTGGGCCTACCTCCCAATATTTTCCTTAACAATGATGGTGAGAGGGAAAAACCCAAAGTGGGATACAAAACCACTTTAGCCATGGTTATCCAACCCACTATAAATAAAAGCCTTCATCCTTAATGGGGTGAAGTACAAAGAGAAATTCTATTATATCCTTCCTTGAGTAGTCCTCACAGATTGCACGAAACCTCCCTAGCATCGGTGGGAAGCTCTCGTAAAGAGAGGTAAAAACAAATTCTCTTTCAAAAAAATCCTTATTAAATCCTAGTTAAGTAGCAAGCTTACCTCATTATCCATGGAAAACAAAATTGTCCTTAGGTAGCTTGTCTGAATTGATTTATTTGTGCAAAAATTGTGGAAAAGTTACAAGAACATACATTGGATGTTATAGATGTTTTATTTTTCTAAGATGAGTGCTTCAGTGTGGTTGTTTGTTATATTTTGAATATCTTTTTGAATTAAAAGTTCTTATCAATAGAAAATGGTTCTCTAAGAAAATCCATCATTGTCATAACTTCAAACAAGTTGATCATTACATTGTTCCTATTAAATCAAATCAAATTACAAGTGTTGTCAAAACATCCCAATGCTAGATTTTTGAAATGGTCATCGTGAAGGATTACAAATCCTTTTCTTAGAACCAACAAAATTAGAATCTAGCACAAGTCGTATGTATACAGATAGATCTTTCTCTATTAGATTGTATCTTAGGACACACATTAATTTTGATCAAAACATCATTGGAATCTTAATTTATCACTTTTTTGTAGTAAACTCAACCAAGATTTTTGAAGAAAAGCATTAACCATTGAGGAAACCTTGACTCAAGAAATAACTCAAGAGTTACTTTCATGCCAAAAAAAAGGGATAGATCTTAGCATTTAAAAAAAACTAATAACAAGGTTACATTTAAAGGAGTAACGTTTCAAGAAGAAACACAGCCTCAACACGAAAATCAAACTTAATCACCCACAAATAAAACACATCAAGTGAATCCTATTGGAAAGCTATAATGGAAATAATTGTTGTTTTGTCATTGATGTCAAACCTTAACTGGTGAGAATATTGCTATATGTTTGAGTACCATATCTATTGATTGTTGAAGAAGATTTGAAGGCAAGGACAACAAGAAGACCGATTGAAATGGTTGAGTTATGGAAAATCACAAGGGTAATTAATTATTTGGCACATTCGCAAAGTAATGTGTTGTTTATCTATAACACTAAGTTATGATGATAGTTTACTAGGAACAGTATATGCCGAGTGAAGTTTGTGTCGACCGAGCACCAGTGTATGCCAAGCATAATTTCTAAGTGTCGACCGAGTGCTAGTAAATTGCCGAGGAAAACGGTGATGACCGAGTGGAAGAACACAGTGTTGGCCAAGTAGCAATATTTTGGTAATTGTTGAGATTTGAGATCTGTGGCTGACATAATTGAATTTATTGGGATATGTTAAGTTAATTAAGGATAAGCATGATTGGTCCACATTATTTAAATGCACCGGTAACTGTAATTAACACACAGATCCAAGATTTAATTAGTGATTGCTTTGGAGAAGTAAATTAAATGTAAATGATGGAAATATCTCTTGGATCTAACCTAACCTAAGATCTATGATCTTGATTAAGCGGAAAAAAATTTAATTTTACCTAGATGAAGAGGTATAAGATAACCTCAAGGGGTTTTTTCAAGTTGTGAGATGAATGTAAAAAGTGTATGTAAGAGGATTGTATGGTTAATTGGCTAATTGGCATGATCTAGTAGAGAAGGCTGAGTAGAGAAATGGAGAATTGAAAAAGTGATTGCTTGACTGATTTCCAAGCAGATCTGAAGATTGAAATGAGAATGGAGGCCACTCAGTGAATTAACATAAGAGCTGAATTGGATTTGAATTTGCAAATTAAGTTGTATGTATCAGATCACACCTGCTGATTAATTTTTAACAATTGTATCAGTCAAAATCCTTTAACTAGGTTGAACTAACAGCCATTGTATAAATCCTTTGAGCAAGGTGACATTCAGGTGGAATGTTCTAAGTCCTCTAACAAGGCCACTCCTGAAAGGGTGATTAAATCATTTAACCAGGTCACATTTAGCAATGTGTTTTGTAACCTTTAACAGGGTTGGCTCCTAGCAGAGCTCACTTCGGAAGAGTGAAAACTTGGTAGCATGTTACTGGTGGTTTTTCCCAATTTAGGTTTCCATGTTAAATATTGGTGTCAACTTGTGTGAATATTTATGTTTTTTTTTACTGTTAAGTTTCTGCAAGCTAATTACATTTGAACAGTAAACTGCATATTTATGTTGTTGACTTATGTTGTTGCTACCGAGAAGATCTGAGTTGTTTAAAGTGATATAAAGTTTCAATTGGTACATTTAGACCTGAGGATAACTGATTCAGCCCCCCTCTCAATTATTCTAAATTCATTCTAACAATTGGTATCAGAGCTTTGGTCTCTTGAAAATAGTTTGAAGGTACTTGGAGCAAAAGATCAAGATGTATTAAAAGGAGGTACCGAAGTTGAACAAAGAGAAATTCCCTACATGGCAGAGTTTAATGAAGTTGCATCTAGCTGGCATTGGTGATGCTACTAAATGCTATATTGAACATGATTATGTAGCCCCTACTACACCTTTAACCATTGAACAATTAAGAGAAAAGAAGGAACACAATCAAGCAATGTTGGAGATTGCATCATCCTTAAGCTATCCTAAATTTGAAGACATAAAGAACTATACATATGCAAAGCTGATGTGGGATACACTAGAAACCATCTATCAAGGAGATATAAATGTGTTGAGAGCCAAATCTGAAAGTTTAAGAGGTGTGTTTGATGAAATGAAAATGCAAGAAGGAGAAAATATAGTTCAATATTATGGTAGGATAAAAGAAGTTGTAAATGCTACTATAGGTGCTAATGGAACCATTGATGATAACACCATTATGAGAAAGGTATTGAGGACTCTTCTTCCTATATATGCTATTAGAGTATCTGTAATTCAATAATTGAGATGTACTCTTAATAATAATTTGACTTTGGAAGGTCTGGTAGGCAGATTTACTGCATTTGAGATGTCAAATTTTGATAACTACACTCCACAAGCTGTTGATTCTGCATTTAGATCGTAGTTGGTCCTTAACAAATCAAAGAAAGGAAAGAAATGTGTGGACAGTAAAAGTGACACGACAGATGATGATATGGAAGAACTTGAGGAACTTATGGAAAGAAGACTATCTAGAGGAAAAGGAAAACTCAAAGGTAAACTTCATATCATTTGTTTTTTATGTAACAAAGTTGGTCATATTGCTGCTAGATGTATTGACAAGAATGACAAAGATGAAAGAAGAGATAACAAGTAAAAATATAGAAAGGATGACCGAGACTTTAGAAAGTATAAATATTACAAAGAAAAAGGTAAGAAATCTTGCTATATAGCTGAAGAAGCATCTGACAATGGATCTGACAATTCAGATGAAAATGATATAGAAGTTGTGTATGTTTCTATGAAAGATGATTCTGATGATGATGAGAAAATAGGATTAATTTCTTATATGAGAAAAGGTGACCGTTGGATTATTGACAGTGGTTTTTCACGTCACATGACTGGTGATAAGGAAATATTTGAGACCTTAGATCAGTGCAATGGCGGTTATGTTAAGTTTGGTGATGATGCACCATGTCTTGTTAAAGGGAAAGGATCAATTAGATTGACTGACAAGATCATATGTGACAATGTATATTGGGTTGATGATCTTAACTATAATTTATTGAGTGTTGCAAAACTCAGTACTTCTAGTTATAGAGTTGAGTTCCATCACAAGAAGGCAAAGATCTATGGTGTCACTGGAGAACTAGTTGGAAGTGGAGAGTAGGCAAAAGGTAACTTGTTCTATCTGTACTTAGCTGATGAGACATGCTTGTTTGCACAATATAATGATGTTTGGTTATGACATAAAATGTTGTGTAATGTAAACTTTGATAACTTGGTAAGCATAAGAAAATTGAAAAAGGTTAGAGGGATACCTAAGTTAAAGAAACTTGAAAATGCAATGTGTAAGCAATGTCAGTTGGGAAAAATGACTAAATCTAGTTTCAAGAGAGAGACTCATACTTTTGAGGAAATTCTGGAATTGGTTCATAATGACCTTTGTGGTCCCATTGGTGAGAAAAGTTACTGTGGAGATAGATATTTCATTCTATTTGTTGATGATTACTCTAGGATGATGGCTGATATGTTTCTTAAAGAAAAATCTGATGCATTCCAATTATTTAAGTGGTTCTTGGAAAAACTTGAAAAGGAGATAGGTAAAAGTATGAAATGTGTGAGATCTAACCGAGGAGGTGAGTTTATTTCCAATGAGTTTAATAGATTCTGCAATGACCAAGGTATAAAAAGATAGATGTCTAGGCCTAGGACACCACCACAAAATGGTATTGTTGAAAGAAGAAATAGGTCTATCATGGACTATGCCAGAACAATAATGATGGAGAAAAATGTTGCACAAAAATATTGGAGAGAAGCTGTGAGTACAATAGTCTATACCCTGAACAGAGTACAAGTCAAGAAAGGTATTGATGCTACACCTTATGAGCTATGGTATGGATATGCACCTAATGTAAGATATTTCAAAGTTTTTGGAAGTAAATGTTTCATACTGAAGGATAACAAAAATGGAAAACTTGATGCTAAAGGTGAGGAAGGCATATTTCTTAGCTATTCAACTAAAAGTAAAGCATATAAGTGTTTGAATTCTAACACTAACAAAATTGTGGAAAGTGCAAATGTTAGAATTGATGAATATTCAAAAAGAAATGAAGAAGAAAGCACATAAGAACCTGAAAGTTACAAATCATTTGTCTATCTGGATGAGGAAGATTCTAATGTATTACCTGAACTTGAGAATGAGGTTGTCGAGCAACAACTAGCACCTGCTGAGTCACAGAATGAGGTTGTCTGGCAACAAGAGGTAATTGTTGAGTTATTTGATGGAGATGTCGGAACATAGAATCAACCTAAATTAAACGAGGATAATGAATCTAAAGAAAGACAAGAACCTACTCTAGCAAAGTATGTGAGGAGGCACCACAAATCTGATCAAATCATAGGATCAAAGGATTTTGTAGTTATGACAAGAAGTAAGTTGAGAGATGGTACATGCTTGTTATATGATTTTGAGCCTAAAATAGTAAAAGATACTTTAGATAATGAAGACTGGATACAAGCCATGAATAAATAGATTGAACAGATTGAAAAGAATAAGACTTGGACACTTTTACCTAGGCCAAATGATAAAAATGTAATTGGTACTAAGTGGGTATTCATAAACAAGCTGAATGAACATGGAGAAGTAATAAGGAATAAAGCTATACTTGTATGCAAGGGTTATGCGCAAGAGGAAGGAATTAATTATGGAGAAACATTCGCCCCAGTTGCAAGGTTGGAAGGATTCATAACCTTACTTGCATATGCAGCTTACAAAGGCTTTAAATTTTATCAAATGGATGTTAAGTCAACATTCCTGAATGGGATATTAGAAGAAGAAGTGTACATTGAACAAGTTGATGGATTTGTTGACCCAAGCAAGAAAAACATGGTTTGCATACTACACAAGCCACTATATGGACCAAAGAAAGCACCAAGAGCATGGTATGAGAGATTGTACAATTATCTGATAAAGATTGGATTCACAAGGACCAATGACAACAACAATCTGTATTTGAAGACAGAACAAAGTAAAGGTACTTTATTAGCTGAAATTTTTGTTGATGACATTATATTTGGTGGACAAGATGTGTTATGCCAAACATTTGCAAAAGAGATGCAAACTGAATTTGAGATGTCTATGTTTGGTGAGATTAAATTCTTTGTTGGCTTACAAATATATAAAATGAAGAATGGTATCTATATTACTCAATCAAAATATGCCAAGGAGATACTAAAAATGTTTGGAATGGAAGAATCAAAACCAGTAAATACACCCATGGTTACTGGACAGAAGTTAACAAAAAATGATGATACAAAAGAAGTGAATCAAACCCTTTATAGGTCAATGATTGGAAAGCTACAATATGTTGTGCAAAGTAGACCTGATATTGCTCTGGCTGTTGGAATTGTTGCAATATTTTCTACCAATCCCAAGGAAACTCATATGATGGCAGTAAAAAGAATTTTGAGATATTTGAAAGGAACAAATAAATATGGTTTGTATTACAAAAATAATGATAATTTTGAGCTCAGAGTTTACACTGAATCTGATTGGGCTAGAAATGTGGATGACAAGAAAAGAACCACAAGTGGCACATTTATTTTGGGAAAAATATTGCTTTCATGGACAAGAAAGAAATAGAATTGCACCTCACAATCTATAGCTAAAGCTAAGTATGTGGCAGCAATAGTTAATTGTTCTAATATTGTGTGGTTGAAGATACTACTGAAAGGTATGAAAGAAGAGATCACAGAACCAGTTGTTATATATTGTGATAACATGAGTGCCATTAATATTTCTAAGAACCCTATGATGCACTCTAAGAAAAAGCATATAGCTATCAAGTATCATTACTTGAGAGAGCTAGTTCAGAACAAGGAACTGAGACTGGAATATGTGCATACTAAGGAATAGTTAGCAGACATATTTACAAAAGCACTAACCAAGGATGCTCATGAGTATCTGGAGGTACATTAGGGGTGATTCCCCTAACTAAGGCTAATTAGTTCAAAATGGAACTGTTGCATCAAATGTTATATTCAGAATATTTGACACATTGATGCACAGGAAGTTACACTTTAGGAAGCTACCTAAAGCTATGAAAGAAAGATAAGGATAGAAAAGAAGATCAGTCATAACCAAGATTGAAGGAACAACATGATACAGAATTAGAATAGAAGAATCTGCATGATGAAGATGTCAACGTCTTTGGCATTGTTGTCAAAGAGGGAGATTTTACTATACTTAGAGAAAAAGGGAGAGTTTACTGAAAGAGGGAGTCTACAGATGAATAGAAATATAAATATTTTAGTGTGATTATAGACACAGAGGGAGAAATGTTTTACAAGATGAGAATCAAAATGAAGCTAAAGACATTAATGAATATTTGTTCATATCAAGGAACACATGCAGGCTTTTTGGATTGTATGGTAACTATGTTTGTGAAATTATTTTTTTAATGTTTAGTGTTTCCATCAATGCCAAAGAGGGAGATTGTTGGAAAGCTACAATGGAAACAATTGTTGTTTTTTCATTGATATCAAACCTTAACCGGTGAGACTATTGTTATCTGTTTGAGTACCATATCTATTGATTGTTGAAGAAGATTTGAAGGCAAGGATAATAAGAAGACTAAGTGAAATGGTTGAGTTATGGAAAATTACAAGGGTACTTGATCAGTTGGCACATTGGAAAAGTAATCTGTTATTTATCTATAACACTAAGTTATGATGATAGTTTACTAGGAACAGTATATGTCGAGTGAATTTTGTTTTGACCGAGCACTAGTGTATGCCGAGCATAATTTCAAAGTGTCGACCGAGCACCAGTAAATTGCTGAGGAAAACAGTGATGACCGAGTGGAAGAACACAACGTTGGCCGAGCAGTAGTATTTTGTAATTGCTCAGATTTGAGATCTCTAGCCAACATAATTGAATTTATTGGGATATGTATAGTTAATTAAGGATAAGCATGATTGGTCCACATTAATTAAATGCATGAGTAACCATAATTAACACATGGATCCAATATTTAATTAGTGATTGCTTTGGAGAGGTAAATTAAATGTAAATGATGGAAAGATCCATTGGATTTGACCTAACCTAAGATTTATGACCTTGATTAAGTGGCAAAAGATTTAATTTTACCTAGATGAAGAGGTATAAGATAACCTCGAGGGGTTTTTTCAAGTTGTGAGATGAATGTAAAAAGTGTATGCAGGAGGATTGCATGGTTAATTGGTTGATTAACATGATCTAGTAGAGAAGGCTGAGCAGAGAAGCAAAGAATTGTGAAAGTGATTTTTTGACAGATTTCCAAGAAAATCTGAAGATTGAAATGAGAATGGAGGCCACTCAGTGAATTAGCATAAGAGCTGAATTGGATTTGAATTTGCAAAGTAAGTTGTATGTATTAGATCACACCTATTGATTACTTTTTAACCATTATATCAGTCAAAATCCTTTAACCAGGTTGACTTAACAGTCATTTTATAAATCCTTTGAGCAAGGTGAGATTTAGGTGGAATGTTCTAAGTCCTCTAACAAGGCCACTCCTGACAGGGTGATTAAATCCTTTAACTATGTCACATTTAGCAATGTGTTTTGTAAGCTTTAATAGGGTTGGCTCCTAGCAGAGCTCACTTTAGACGAGTGAAAACTTGGTAGCATGTTACTGGTGGTTTTTCCCAATTTAGGTTTCCACGTTAAATATTGGTGTCAACTTGTGTGAATGTTTATGTTGTGTTTTACTGTTAAGTTTCTGCAAGCTAATTACATTTGAATAGTAAACTACATATTTATGTTGTTGACTTATGCTATTGCTATCGAGAAGATCTAAGTTATTTAAAGTCCTATAAAGTTTCAATTGGTACATCTAGACCCAAGGATAACTGATTCATCCCCCCTCTTAGTTATTCTTAATTAGTTCTAACAAATCCAAGCACAAAAGTTGACCTAGTTGAAGAAAATCAATCCAACATGAAGAACGTTTGGGCTAATATTCATAAAATTCATGATAATAATACTAAAAATAGTAACACCACCAACCATAACCATGAGGAAATAACTGAGGAAAAGGTAAGGGAAGCACAAAAAAACCCTACGGTTTTTAAAATGATGGAGAAAGTGCTAGAAATTTATAAAGATAGGTATTTCATGACCTTAGCTCAACTACAGGTTAAACTACCTCATGATTATAACGTATCCAAATTAAAACAAGATGAGGATGAGGTTAACCCTTTAGGATTCCTAACTAAACATATCCAATCACTTCAAATGCAATTGGATAATATTCAAAAGGGAACGATTGCAAAACAATATACGATAGAGGGTATTTGTCATTTTTCATTTGAAAATAGTTTGGTCATGATACCTTTCTCACCTAATGTGGTATTTCCAAAATATGATAAATACATGGGTATAACTGACCCTTAAGGACACATTAGATAATTATTCATGTAATCATGAAATTCCTCCATGAACCAACCTATCTCATGAGGTTATTTCCTAGGATTTTAGGTGGCCAGGCAATGAAGTGGTTTTCTAAATTACCACCTAGAATTAAAACATTCAAAGAACCAATCTCTAAGTTCATGACTTAATAATCCTATAATATTGAGCATGAAGTAACCATGCTAGATTTATGCAACACTAAATAGAAAAATGGGAAAGTATTTTTGACTTTCCTACAACGTTGGAGAAAAATATTTGCAAAATACCCAAGGAGTGTACTAGAAAAGGAGAAAATGGACATATTTATTAATAATTTGAATAGTCAAATGAATTATTGGCTACAAATCTAAAGTCCTCCATCCTTTGAAAAATAGATTGAAAATAACATTAAAATAGAAGATGCTTTGGTAAAAAGGGTGAAATTAAGTTATACAAAGATAACAAGGGCTTTTAAAACAATAACAACACCTATAACAAAAATTTATAAACCAACAACAACCATGATAAACCAAAATTATGGTTGAAAAACATAAACAATAACCTAGTGAATGATGGAGTGGTGGAAGAAAACAAACTAAAACCTAAACCATTCTATATTTATATTAATTCTATCCAATAAGAGAACAACATCAATAAACCAAAAAACACTTGTTCAACGACAAAAATAACCAAAGATAAAACAAACCCAAACCACCATTTATGTCCCAATTCACTTCACCACGAAGGAAATTCACTCCATTAGGAGAACCCCTGTAGAAGGCTTTAAGAACACTTATCACAAAAAAAATCATAAGTCTACCTGACTCAAGAGGCTTTGAACCCCAAGTATAACCCTCATGGTGGAATGACTCACATATTTGTGAGTACGATAGGAACAAGGGACATAATACAAACAAATGTATGAGATTAAAACATGTGGTTCAAGATCTTATTGACAATAAAACTATTGAAGTAGATGGACCTACAAACAATGAAGATCAAAAAACTTTCAAAACTCCTTTCTTAAACCATGAGAAGGGAAAATATTCCAATATGAATCAAAGTAACAAGAAGGGATACAAAAGGTGATTTTTTCCCATAATTATGACAATATTATCAATTCTCTACCCAGTTTTGGAAATACCATCAATGTCATAGTGGTAAAAGGTAAAAAAAACAAAGAGCCTGCCAATCTCATCACTAGGGGAAAGCATCAAAAGTCACTTTACAAGGAACCTCCAACATGAGAACTAGGCCTAATCCTCCATATTTTCTATGAAAAAAATATAACCTACTAGATCAACTTCAAAAGACCCTGATACAAATATCAATTTTAGAGTTGCTAAAACTTTCACCATTGCATAATGAAATTGTTGACGGGGTTTTGCTAACCGGGTTCGCCAACAGTCAGAAGTTGTCACTGGGTACCGGAGGTACCAGCCAACTCCACCTACAAAGGTAGTCCAGGGAAAATAGATCCCCCAGGCCTTCAACCACATGGGTGTCAGGTCACGACGGTGTGAGGCTCGGTTGGGAGAAGTGACTGTTTTCGAGGGGGATAGCTGGTTTCTTCAACTCATTCTCTCCGGAGATTCAATAAGGTAAGGTTTCCCCTAGCATTCTACACTTAGCAAATAAAATGAAAGAGATCCTGCAGGGTTAGAAACACTTCATCTAACTATATTCATGTTTAAACGTCCAAAACATCAATAATACTCTGACATACTACACTAAATACCGAAGAAATACACAACCATCAACTAGTATTTTATCAGTAGCGAGGGTAAAGAGGTCATTGATCTATTTTAACATATCAGAGTAGAAGACATAAAGAACATAAAACATGAAATACCATTAACTCAGAAGCAGGAATGTCGACAACATCATTGCAGAGAATTCTTCCTTCTTTATTAATGTCTCTTCCAACAGGCACTGGTGCATGATACAATGGTGGCTCTAGGGGAGCATCTAACTATTGAAAACAAAACCATGGAGCATTGAGCTCTGCAACTAAAATGAGAAATCACTTTGCTATAACTGTGGACAACAAAATCATCAATTTTGCTGACACTTGGAAATGGGCTGGTTTGGCTATTTATACAATCCTCTTCTAACCCTAACCCTATTTTACATCATGCTTCAATAAAATACAATATCTGGGGGCCGGTAATACCTGTGCCACCCAACAAAAGACCTTGGGATGGAATAGGTCTGACATGTCAGAAGAATGAGACAAGAATATATAGCGGAAGAATCGGCCTCTAGAAGAGAGCCAGGAAGGAGAAAGAAGAAAGTAGGTCTCCCGAGGATCGAGGCTACATGCCTCATAAATGGGAAATGCGGTGCCCTGTCTCCAATGCACTAGGTGTACCTCTGAGTGGCACCTCAAGAAGACTATCTTGTCAGAAAACTAGCTGCTGAGTCGACGCCCCCTTGATGTAGCCAACCACCTTCTAACAGCCTTTATTAACCACTTCTGAAAGTGACCGGTCGGCCTCAGGGTCCAGGACACGGATCACATAAAAGAATACAAAATTTTGGATCTGGGACTTCGGGATCCAGGAACTTACGTCCCCAAAAGAATAAAGAATACCCAATGCTTGAGTTTTCCCTGGCCTTCGGAGAAAGCTCAAGGTTGCTTATTATCATTGAAAGCTTGGAGGAGATGGAAAATGTCATCTTCATCTACATCTTTTAGACTGGCCCTTCGGTACTTAGCCACTTCAATTTGTTCCCCCAGGTCCGTAACATTCTCTTTAAACTCATCGGCCATTCTTGCTACGTCGTGGCCACTAAGTACCATGCGAGTTAATTTGGTCATTTGGGCCTCATCTATCCCCTCTGGGGATTGATACTGGGACTTCATTATTTCATCAAAACTCCCCAAGACTGAATCTTCTGGGGTACATATATCTGTACTGAGGGGGTCAGCCCCGGAAGTCTTTATTACAAAAGACTTATATAAATTGAAATAATATTTTATAGCATTGACCTTATCTTGCAGAGACCCTACCAGTTGCTTGATTACCTCCAATGTGAGGTCAAGTCTAGAGTGTTGGGTTCTCACAAAATCAAATGACTCATCCCCCAGAATTCTAGATTCAGAGATCATTTCCTCTCCTAGGCTAAGGAGTTCCTCAAGCTCTACCTTCCACGCTTGATAATTCTCGGTATCACCCTCTCATAGTTCAATAAGAATTTCTGCCTGGTGTATAACCTGTCGGGCCATATATAAATCTGGGAGGGTGGATACCAGGAAACACCGGGTGTTTCCTATCTGTAGGGTGACTCACTCGCCCACTACCTGGGCTTTCTTCTTCATTACTCGCAGGGAGTCTATGTCACTCTGCGGTAGATCTTCAAAGGTGGAGGCCTCTGAAGGAGTGGCATTGATAGGTCTAGCCAGCTCAGTTAGCAACCCCATAAGGTTTGCGTTCTTTTCCTTTTCTGCTTTGAGCCTCTAGGCTTCTTTCTCATAGTGGGCCTCTACTGCCCTAGCTGCCTCCTTCAGCAAGTCCACCTCGCCTTGCTTTCCTCTTTTACCCAGTGATACCTCTACAAATTTATAATCTTTGAGGTCCATGGTTTCTTCATCGGCGCCTGGGGGAGGTGCTGCCACAATGGAAACTATTTCACCACCCAGTCCAGTTCGAAGAGTATGAACTATCTGGGATTTCTTGGCCCTCGGCAGGGCCTAGACTTGGGCCATCATTTTGGCCAGGGAGAGAGGAGTTATGGGAACAGACTGAGCTTTTATTTTTCTGCTCTCTATTAGCCACTGAGGTGGTAGGGGTGGCCTTCCTGCCAGAATTTGTTCCCTTGATTCTTCCCCGGTGTCCTACGGCTGTTGCTCCTCAGTGGCATGGATCTCATCTGTCCCTCTCCCTGCATCTACTTCTTCTGCAGTGACATTTTCTTCATCAAGCTCCATCTCCTCAGCCTTGTCCTTTGTATCTATTTCTTTATCTGGACTTTGGTAGGCTTCCTCGGGGATTTCTTCTTCATGTTGCTCTTCCTATTGCTCTTCTTGTTGTTCTTCTTCTACTGCGGGGGCTTCTTCCTCTGTTGGTACATCTTTAGGTAGTAGGGGAGGTGTTGGGCCAAGATTTAAAGTTTGGGCCGTGATAATCACCTACCCAAAGGTTGCTCCTAGGAGTGGCCCTTGGAACATGGCGGCTGGGGTTACGGTTATTCTCGAAGGTCTGATTCCCCCAGCAGATGTCATTTTTCCACCTTGCCTTTGTTGGTCCACTCCCAGACCCTGCATAACTTGAGCCCCAGAGGAAATCTCTGGCTGTAGTTCTTTCTCTTCTACCTGCTTTTCTTTTTCCTGTGCAGGCTCTTGTTTAGTAGCTTCTTGCTCTGCAGCTTCTTGTTCTGCCCCCAGGACTTCTGTCCCTGCTTGTCTGTTGTCCCCCTGCAAGTTTCCAAACTCATCGGCTACAAAAACATCATCAAATTCCTCTTGTGGAGGGGGACTGGCTGGGACTTTAGCAGGCTCTGCTTCCTTCTCCGACTCTGGGGAACTGGAAGAGAGGATTTCTACTTGTTGGGCTTGGGACGTTCCCAACCCTGGCTCTGCCTTAGGCCTTTTGTGGAGCCTTTTCTTTCTCCGGGTTACCAAGGGTGGCCCCGCATCTCTTATTTCTGTCACTTCCATGGGATCCACCCCCGTTTCCTTCACCATTAAGGCTACCAGTGATGGCGAGGAAGAGGGACGAAGTGGCCCGGCCATGAGCGGTGGAGTGGCCAACCATGTTATTAATTGCTCCCTCATCTGCTGGGAGGCTGCCACTACTTGTTTGATCTATTATTTTATGGGGACTTCTTGCACAAAAGGGGTCGTATCTATCTATTTTCCCTTATCCATTCTCTGCGAAGAAGTCCCAGCCCCTGGAGTTAGTTTTGGTGCCAGCTGGGCTTCTCGACGGGTACTTCCAGGGCACACCTTCTTGAAATAGGTGTGACTTCGCTCGACCACCTCTCAAGTGAAGTCCTTAATTGTAGGCCCTTCTTGGGCACTCTAGTTTACTGGTGGAAGAGTCCTTGTGTCTATCCCCTTTTCCTTGTACTGGGGATCGATAGTGGGGGCGACATCTGAGAAGTCCGCTAGAAACCTCCAGAGCTTCAACTTTTGCATCATGCTGGCCATCATTCTGACATAGTGCCTGCTCCGCACCTCCACATCATCTTGGAAATCTACCCAGAAGTCCTCCATATGGATTTTATGGGACTCTGAAGCCCGGGGCAGTGCCGTTGTAATCTTTCCATGCGGATCAAAATTTTTTCGGGCCAAATAAAACTCTCCCAAGTTGTAACTTTTCAACTCATTGTCCGCCTCCTTTGCGGCGGCCAGGCTGCATGTGTAGTTCCCACAGGTGATTGGAAATGGAATGTTGGGTATCTTTTTCAAGGAAAATAGGGCACATACCTCCATCATTTGCCTGCAGTATTCCAAGAGCACGATCTTGTCTCCACAGTGTTTGGGTAACAAGTAGGGTTTCCTGGAGAAGCCAGTGACCCTAATGTAGGTGTGTTGTTGGAACTGAATGTAATAATGTCCATAACTATGAACCAAATTCATCACTTCTGAGGATAGGCGGTATCCAGCATCCCGCGTGGGTGTAAGCAGATGATAGTAAATGAACGCGTCGTTTACCTGGCAAAAACTGTGGAAGCTGGCCTCCCATTAAACTTGTGGGAAATGGTCCCATGGTGCCTTTTGTCCCAGGCCAATCCCAAGCACGCCATCTATAAGTAGGCCATGGGCATGGGGCCTCTGCTGTGCTAGGGCCCAGAAAACATAGGAAGACATGTAGAATTTCTTCTTCCTATTTAATTGCAGGAACTAGGAGTCGACATGGTTGGAAATTATTGTCGCCCAGTTGAAGTATCCTCCCTTGGTGGAGATGTCGAGGAGGAAATAATACATCCATCGAGAAAACTCTTGGGTGGAGGGCTGCCCAAAGACCCAGGCCAATGCTATCATCCCCATCTGAATTCTCTCTTTAACCTTGGAGCGGGGAATCTCTATCTTCATTCTTTTAGGGTCCCTTTTTGGAGCCTTAAGCCAATGGGTATTCATATATACCTGGGTGGCATCCTCCAGCTATGTGAATTAGGAAAAGGCATCAGTCTTTATAACCACTGAGGCCTTGGAAAAATGTGGGATTCCCAATCGCGCCTAGAATGTGAATTGGTCAAGGGATACCAAAGGGGTAGGGTATCTGGTCGGTTCTGCAGCCGCGAGCATAACAGCTCAAACAAAGGAGTTGTAGTTGGTGGCCAGTGTCAAGATAAGCTCTAGGGATTGCACAGATCATGGGAAATAAGCCGCCTTGAGGATTTCAGAGTCCCCAACATTGATTGCTAGCTGATCTCCAGCCTGTCACTGGATGTACATTATTTTTAGCAAGGCCTGCATCTCTGGCCATGTTCCGACGCTAGTGTCAGTGATAAGTTTGACCTTGGACTCAATCTTTGAGCCCATGATGACATTGTCCTGCACGAACTTCATAGTCAGGGGCATCTTTTTCAGGGCCTTCTCCATTTTGGACTTTATTGCTACTCTGGTGGCTGCCACGGAAGGTAGCTCTAGACTTCTGGGTGGGGAGGATGCGGATGCTTCAGACATGTTTGGGAAAGGAACTCTGGAAACCTGCAAGGCAAAGAAACTGTTAGAACATATTAATCAAAACAAATATTCCAGGGTCCAGAGATCTTACCACCGTGATGCTTGCTTTTCCTGAAAAGTTATTTTCATTCAAAGATAACTGAAAAGAAAAAGCATCACATAAACTTAAGATTTTATTAAACATCTGGGTCCAGGGATTTTATCACAGTTGGTTAAGACACGGGATGGATGATGGTAAGGGACTCAGAGCCTGGAGAAGTAACCGTTGGCAAGGACGTGTAAAAAGGTAAGTCATCAAGCCCACGTGGGCGCCACGTGCAAAAGTATTAAATGGAAGTTATGGCGATGACGGCGGAGCCAACTGTTTGAACACGCAAAATGTGAAGGCCACTTGGCTGGAATTGATTGTGTGCATGAGACATAAATGAGGGTCTGACTAGTTTCACGAAAGAGTGAGAAAATCACCTATTTGAAACCAGCCGAGAGCCGAGTTTCAAACAGGTGGTTTTCTGCCTCGAAATGAGTTCACGGGCGGAAAACCAGCAACACAGGCAACTTGACCACCTCTCAAGCCACTTGGAAGGATATACATGAAGGTCAAGGGATATATACATGGGCATAGGGGGATATACACACCAAATATACATAAATATACAACACAAAATGACACTTGCAGGAAATAGGCAAGGTAGAGTATATACAGCTATTCACATAATTTACAGATCGACCACTTCTGCACAGAGGGCGGATAAGCCTCTGGCAGAGCTAACCCACCAACGGGTGGAAAAACTAGAAAATAGAAGACAAACAAAATAGAAAGATGACAAACAAACAAGCGATGAAGGAAACACCCAACAAACCAGAAGAAAACACAAAGGCGGGAACAGAAACACCAACCTGAGAACGCCGAAAGGTGGAGGAAAGGAAGGAGTTACTACCACAAGAGCTCTACAATAGCTACAGTTGTCAAATGGTCACAACCCACCATGAGGCACTCACAATCACCTGAAAATGACTAGAAGTGTTAAGCACTAATTATAGCTAACTCTCTACAAATTGTTTTGTTAATCGCTCTGAAATCGCTCTGAGTACTCATAAGTTTTAATCATGGTAAATGTGAAAATGATAGATAAGTTCTATTTATACCCATGGTAAAAAGGGTAATCCTCCTTCTGGCAATCTCCGGACAAGCAAACCTCCAGACTCCGGGTCTGGGGATTCCCCACAAAGATAACCTTTCGGCATCATGGCGAAGAATCCCAGAGTTTGGAGTTCGGTTCCCAATGAAGAACGACCTCTAGGACCGGAGTCCCGGAGAGGAAAACCAAACAAACAAAATACAACGACAGGGAAGAAAACCCCAGAGAAAGAAAACAAAAGGGGAAAAAAGAAAAGGCAAAGCCGCAAGCAAAAAAAAACAAAGGAAAAAGGAGGGGGACTCAAGATTTTGCACACAAAATGTAGGGACGGGGATGCAGGGCATAACAAATGGTGACTATCTGGGACAAATGCCTTAGCACATTTGAGAACTATAGAATCTCTGGTTAGAAAAACTGGAACAAGCCGGTTCCCAAAGCATCTCACATGCAGGGAGCAACATAGCTAAGAGAATCAAACACACGAGAATTAGTCCGTAGTCTTTCATCAGTGGTGTCATGTGTGCTTCGGAAGGAAATCAAGCTGATGACCTCTGGGAGGAGTAGAGAAGAGGCACTAATTACATCAAACCAATTATCAATTTACTTGTTTCTCCCAGAGGCCGGAGTTTCATCCCATTTTTCTTTTTCTTATTTTGCTTGTTTCTAGGTGGGAAGGCGATACTTCTTTCACCATTAAGCTTAAGCTTAGATAATTTCAATGGCGGTACTTCTTTCACCTGTCCACCTATATTTGGATATTTGAAGAGGGGATAAAACTCTAGACCTGAAAAAAATTCCTTAAAGTTTCAGATCTAGGTCAACCAATTAGTACAACTGATCTACCCTCGGCGTGTCTGATTACTTGTTCCTTATATTACTTGTGTTCACTGATTTCCAGACTCCCAGAGACAACATCCGATGGAGATTGCTCAAAATGTGCCACATCTTGTGAAACAACCCCGGAGACCGGGCTGACTCCACTATGCTAAAGACAGATTCCAAAGTTCACCATGCCATAGACATTGTACCGGAAACCAAAGTTTATGCGAAGCATTCCAATTCCTGCAAGACAGAACAAAACGCTGGGACCCCAAAAAGAAACTAAAAACAAAAACAAAAATAACAAAAGAGGACTACCCTGGAGGGCAGCCGACAAGGCTATTTACAAGATAGGGTACCTTGCAACGAGGCACCCGGAAGAAATATTTACAAGTAGAAGGCTTTACATATAATACAACTTTGGAAAAACTTATCCTATTCGAAGTAGTGCTTGAGAAACTGTCCATTAATGGGTAATGAGACAGGTTCATCAGTCAGGGTGTTAAGGTAGTAAGTATTTGTCCCGTAGACTTCTGAGATTAAGTATGGTCTGAGCCAGAGCCATTGGAACTTGGTATGCTTTCCTTTCTTCTCTCGGGCCTTGTCCCACAACATGACCAGATCTGAGATCTTAAAAACTTTGTATTGGGCTCTTCTGTCAAACCATCATTTTACCACTGCTTGATGACACGCGAAATGTTCAAGGGATGTGTCTTGCTATTCTTCCATTCGCACCAGATTTAAGAGCCGAACCTCCATGATGCTGTCCCTGTTGCTAAATTCCTACATAAACTGTAGAACTAGGATCTGTAAGTTAACTGGGAATACAGAGTTCTGACCATAAACCAGATAGAACAGGGATGTTCCCAGGGCAGCCTTGACACGAATGCAATCCGCCTAGAGGGCAAATTTCAACTTTTGATGCCAATCCCATGGATTCTATTCTAGCAGGTATTTGATCACTTCAAGTAGATTTTTGTTCGTTGATTCAGCAACACCGTTCCCCTGGGGATAGTAGTTGCTGGAAAAATTCAAAGTGATCCTCCGATTGTAGGTCCATTTGAGCAACTGTGCCGAAGAAAATGCCAGACCATTGTCATATACCAAAGCAAAGGGCATTCCAAACTGTGTGATGATGTTTTCTTCCAGGAACTTGATAACTACGTCTGTCGTGTTATTTTTGCAAGGTATAGCCTTAGACCACTGAGTGCAGTAATCAGTAGCAGTGAGTATGTATCGGTGATTGGTAGATGAGTTGGGGTTGATTTCCCTGATGAAGTCAAATGCCCACTAGGCGAAGGGTCTAGCCTCGAAGACTCATTGTAAAGGCATAGCTGGGTTACGCTCATGATGTGCCGTGGTTTGGCAAGCATGGCATTTCCTTACATGAGTGTAGACATCCTTGAATTTACAAGGCCAATAGTATCTGGCCTGAAGGATCTAATGGGCAGTGGCATTGGCTGAGCCATTCCCGGTTCCAAACTGCCTGTGGAATTCATTAATCACCTCTACAGCTTGGTCTCTATCGATGCACCAGAGGTACACTCCCTCATAGTTTCTGTGGTAGAGCGCGGAGTTTTTGATCATGAAGTGGGTGCTTTTCATCCACAAGATGCGGCATTTATGGGGAGTTAATCCCTCCAGGCTTTTATTATTTAGTAGCAAATATACCAAATCAGTATACCAAGGGTCTTGGGTAATGGACTCCACTATGTAAGTCTGACATTCTATGCGGGGAGTCTCTTCTGATATCGCTTGACTTAGTCCCTAGCTCCAGACTATCTTCATGGGCTGCATTTCTAATTCATACTCCTGGAGGATGGCCATCCATTTCCCCCGTCTCTCGCCCAATTCGCTCTACATCAACAGAGACTTGACGGCCTGGTCCGGAATGATAGTGTGTACTTTGCTCCGGAGAATATAATGTCAGAATTTCTTCACGACGTGAACTAGAGCAAAGGCCTATTTTTCCAGTGATGAATATCTGACTTTGGAATTCTTGAAGGGGAGCTCATGAAATCTATTGTTCATTCCTCCCTTTCAACCTTTTGAGTCAACACTACCGCGGTGGAATGCGGCAAAGCAAAGGAGTAAATGTAAAATGGAAGAGAATAGTCCAGACTAGCCAAGACAGGTGCTTTTGTTATTGTCTATTTGATATGGGCAAATGCCCACTTTACTTTAGGACTCCACTCAATCTTGGTATCCTTCTTCATCATCTCATTGAGCGGTTTAACTATTTCTGTGAATCCCGTGATGAACCACCGGATGAAGTTGATCTTTCCGAAGAAGGATCGCATATCTTTCTTGCTACCAGGCATTTGTAAGTTTAGCAATGCTTCAACTCTGTCAGGGTCTATGGATATGCCCTTCTCGGAGATGATATGCCTAAGCAACTTCCCCTCGGTGACCCTGAATATGCACTTCTTGGGGTTGAGGGATATTCCATACCGGTGACATCTCTCGCAGATTTGAGTGAGATGGGAAGAATGGACATGCCTGTCCTAGGAAAAGACGGTCAAATCATCCATGTAGATGATTATGCACCGATTCATGAGGCCCTCGAACTCAATATCCATGGCCTTTTGAAATGTAGCCCCTGCATTGATCAGACCAAAGGGAATTCTCGTGTATGCAAACATTCCCCACTTGGTGGTAAACGTTGTTTTCTCTCTGTCTTCATACTTAACCATGACTTGGTTTTATCCAAAGTACCCATCCAAGAAGGACATCATCTAGGATCCATTCACTATCTACAACACCTCATCCAACGAAGGGAGAGGGTGATTATCCTTCATGGAGGCCTTGTTCAAATTTTAGAAATCCATGCAAAGGCAGATCTCACCGTTCTTCTTTCTCATAGGGACCAGGTTGGCAACCCATGTAGTGTGCCAGATTGGAAAGATTATCTGAGCTGACAGTAGTTTTTCTACCTCTTGACGGATCAAAGGCTCTATCAGGGGGTTGACCGGTCTTTGCTTTTGCGAAAAGGGCTTAGCATCAGGTTTCAGGGGAATAGTATGGGTCATGATGGATGTGTCATATGTTTTCAAGTCTTCATAACCCTAGGCAATTACGTCAATGTATTCTCAGAGAACCATGAGAATATTCTCCTTTTCCTCAAGGGAACAGGAGGTACCAATGTGAATTATATTTTCCTCACCAGGGTGGCCGATGTTAACCTTTTCGAACTTTCCTCCCTCAGAGGAGGATGACACCTTCTCCCAGGCTCGAGGGTCTAAGTTGAAGATCTGTTCCAGTGCAACCATCCCCTTTGGGATGGTGTTAGTAGGTAGGTCTATGATCCCATCGTCTTCGTCACCCTGCCCTATATCGTCATGGTCTTGTTCTTCCACTATCTGATTTTCAAAGATGGAAACATTCGCCATGAAGGCCAGGATATGCTGATCATCCTCAAAAACCTGAAAGTGGGTGACATTACCTAGAATAGATGGGGTAGGGACCATCTCAACTGAAAATCTCTGGAGTTGCGAGCTGACCATTGGCTCAAGTGTGCTGGCAAAAATGGCGAGGGCATCCAGGACGTAGTCCCGTTATCGGGGGATGAGGTCAATGTCAAAGGCATCAAAATTCTTGATAAGGCTCCAAGCCCGGTTGCGGTATGCGGCCAGCCTTTTGTCGTGGCATGTGTATTGACTTCGGACTTGTTTAACAATCAAATCTGAATCACCTAGAGCCCGGAGGTGGGTGACACCTTTCCTTAACACAAATAAGAGTCCAAGGACCAAAGCCTCATACTCTGTGACATTGTTTATACAGTTAAACTATAGTCTGTAGGATGTGAGGAAGGACTTCCCTCACAGGTTGATTAGTTCTACCCCAGCTCCGCAGCCTTGTTTGGATTGGGACCCATCAAACTTGAGGGTCCACAAGTCGTTGTTCACAATCTGGGGCTAGGGAAGGGGAGTAGTCTTTGGATTATTGTTGGGAGACTTAGGGGTTCCCTCCCGGACTACCGGCGTGAATGTAGAATTTACCTCTGGAGGTGTTTGGTTTTTGGATTTTCAGGGAGATGGCACTAGAGGAGAACTTCTCATAGGAGCACTGGACCACGGGGAATCAGTTACATGTTGTTTATTTTGGAAGGTATCGAGGTGCCGGTTAGCGACTGAAAGACACGGCCCACACTTGAGCTCTGAATGTTTTTGATAGTGTACTTGGCACGAAGTGTTGGATAGGAGTGTAGCAAGGGTTGCTATGGCACCTTGAGAGTCAATCTCAACTCTCATCTTTTCTTCTAGGTCCTGGGCTCTCTGCAGCACTGCGGGATACTCTCCAGGGATGAAATCAAATGTTAAGATTTCAAATGGTCGATACACCCCCAGAGAAGTCTCAGAGAAAAAGACCTCATTGACCCTCCCAACCTCCATAAGGGCCTGTTTCATCTAGGGTTCACTTTCAACCTGGATCTTATTTGATTCTCCTTCCCATGGAAGCCACAAATGGGTGAAGTCGGTCAAAAAGTATCCATTCAAGGACTTAGACCAATTCTGACTTAATAACATCCCGTAAGTTTCTGGGATGTCCACCACTTGGATGTCAATTATGCTGGCTATCCTGGGGTCTTGGATAAGCTGTATTTGGACGTTCTTCAATTCCCCCACCTTTTTTACAGTAGTCTTATCCAGTTGGATCACTGCACCGTTAGATGGGGTGGGATGGAATCTGAGCTTCTGACAAATGGACAAGGGCATGATATTACCTGAAGCTCTGGAGTCTACTAGGCAATTGTGAATATTTTTGCCTTGGATGTTCAGGCCTAGTAGGAAGGGGGGATCCTCATTGTTCCCCCAGAAGACGGCCGTGTTAGCATCTTTAAATGAGACAGTCTTGGGTGGGCGATTGACAACTTCCAGGTTCCCTAAGAGCTTCAGAAGAGACTTCTTCTGCTCGAGATAGTTTAGCAAAACCTCCATCAAGGTCAGGGAGGTGGTGGTCTATTCTAACACCTTCGTAATGTCGAATCTTCCTCCCGGGAACTGGTGATTCTCCTCGGCTAGATATTTTGCTTGGTTAGAGCTAGGACCTTTTGGGGGAGTGGGTCTGTTAGTCGTGCTACTCCAGGGAGGAGGGGTGTCTTTGATAGGAGGTGTGGGCGTGTAAGCTGGTCCTTTACCAACCTGACTCTGAGTATTATATAGAGTCCGCAGGTTAGTAAAGGCATTGGCCTCGAAGGGTGGGATAGACTCATCAAAGAATCCCTACAGTTTGGATTCTTCTTCATCTTCCCCGGGAGTTCCAAAGAAGATAGTGTCATAGGTGAAGGCACTGTGGGTTGGCTCTTGGAAAGGAGGCTCTGGAGGGGTGGCATTGTGCGATTGCTGCCTGTCTAGATGGGATATCATGATGACCTTTTTCAAGGTGGCACAATTCACCTCATTGTGTGAACCCATGTCATGCAATCTACATGAATTAGTCATGGATTGGAAGTCTGCAACTAGTGTGAAATGTGATGGTCTAGCACCATTTTGGTTGGCATTTTGGTTTGGAGGTGGGCCTCTGGTGTTCGCGTTATTATTCCATTGCTGTTGATTGGGCCTAGACCCATTGTTGAAGTTTCTTCCCCTAGCATTATTGTTTCGTTGGTCGGAGAAAATGTTTCCCCTCTGGGAATTTGAATTCTGGGATGCATAGAAACTCGCCTTCAGTTGGCCCATGTCCACAGTCAAGGTAGATAACATTCATTGGAGGGATTCGACCTCAGCGGTCAACTGAGTGTTGGCATCACAGTGTGATAGTTATTTTAGTTGGTTTCCAGGGAAGGCAACAGTATTAGCCGGAGTCGAGGGCGGCAATCCTCCAGTCGTGGATGACTTAAAGAAGGGCACTCTAGGAGGTTGTGTCTGAGACTGTTGTGCCTACTGCGGCTGATTCCAAGGGAAATTTTCTAGACCTGGCACCGTCTGGGTCTGCATCAGGTAAAATTACTGGGCCTGCTGGTCTATCAGGGGTGGTGGAGGATTCATCGCCATCGAGGGGGCGCCCATCGCTAGATTGGGGTTGTACCCCTTGGCATACATAGTTCTGTCGGGGACCATATTGAAGGGCGTACTCTGCCCAATCCTGCCCGGGGATTTGTTGAGGCCATGGGATAGTTATAAAGTAAGGTTGTAAACTTTTGCCAAGGTGTCCCAGTCACCCACGATGGTTTTTCTCCAAAGGAGAGTGGCAACGAAAGGATCCATCGCATTAAGGTAGGTCTATATGGTTACTTCTAGGGATGGAATAAAAGGGCCCATGCATCATTTCAGGGCACGCTGGAACCTATGGTTGAATGTTGCAAGAGGCTCATTGGGTTCCTTCCTGATGGAGATGAACTGGCTATGGGACCAGGCTGGGTCCACATGCACGTGAAAGGCAGCTAGGAAGGCGTTCTCCATGTCCTGCCAACTATTTATGGAGTTGGCAGGAAGGTTAAGGTACTAGTTCAACTTGCCTTGTCCTAAAGACAAGGAAAACATACGAGTCACAACATATTTATACTGGATCTGGTGTCGGTTCAAGGCATCCTTATATGCCTGTAAATGCTCTTCTGTGGTTCCTAAGCCTAAGTGCTCATATCGTAGGCAGATCTTCTCCGGATGAGAGGGTAAGTCGTTGATTACACCCAGAAAAGTTCCCATTAGGGACCCGATGTTTCCAAAGTACGTGGCCATTGGGGGAACTAGATGTTGGGTAGTTTGGGCACTGGTTCCCAGGATTTCCTGGGAATTTTGGGTATTCTGAGGTATGCTAGACCCCCAGACAATAGCGGCTGGTATGACTTTCAAGGTTCGTTTCTTTTGAATAGGAGGCTCGAGTTTGACAAACTTTCTGGGATTCGGGGCAGACCTAAGGATTCTTTCAAATTTTTCTGGGGAGAAAGACCCAATCCCACTGAAGGCTTGCCTCTTAAAAATATAACTGGAGAAAGACCCAAATTTCACTGGGGAGAAAGACCCAATCCGCCAATAGTCATAAGTTATCACTAGGTACCGGAGGTACCGGCCAACTCCGCTTGCAAAGGTAGTCTGGGGAACATAGATCCCCTAGGCCTTCAAGAACCTAGGTTTCGAGTCACGACGGTGCGGGGCTCAGTTAGGAGAAGTGACTACTTTTGAGGGGGATAGTTGGTTTCTTCAACTCATTCTCTCGGGAGATTCAATAAGGTAAGGTTTCTCCTAGCATTCTACACTTAGCAAATAAAATGAAAAAGATCCTGCAGGGTTAGAAACACTTCATCTAACTATAGTCATGTTTAAACATCTGGAACATTAATAATACTCTGACATACTACCCTAAATACCGAAGAAATACACAACCATCAGCTAGTATTTTATTAGTAGCGAGGGTAAAGAGATCGTTGATCTATTTTAACATATCAGAGTAGAAGACATAAAGAACATAAAACATGAAATACCATTAACTCAGAAGTAGGAATGTCGACAACATCATTGCACAGAATTCTTCCTTCTTTATTAATATCTCTTCAAGCAAGCACTGGTACGTGATACAATGGTGGCTCCAGGGGAGCGTCTAACTATTGAAAACAAAACCATGGAGCATTGAGCTCTGCAACTAAAATGAGAAATCACTTTGCTATAACTGTGGACAACAAAATCATCAATTTTGCCAACCCTTGGAAATGGGCCGATCTGGCTATTTATACAATCCTCTTCTGACCCTAACCCTATTTTACATCATGCTTCAATAAAATACAATATATGGGGGCCAGTGCTACCTACGCCACCCTACAAAAGACCTTGGGATGGAATAGGTCTGACATATCAGAAGAATGAGACAAGAATATACAGTGGAAGAATCGGCCTCGAGAAGAGAGCCAGGAAGGAGAAGGAAGAAAGTAGGTCCCCCAAGGATCGAGGCTACATGCCTCATAAATGGGAAATGTGGCACCCTGTCTCCAATGCGCTAGGTGTACCTCTGAGCGGCACCTCGAGAAGACCATCCTGTCAGAAAACCAGCTACTGAGTCGACGCCCCCTTGATGTAGCCAACCACCTTGTGACAGCCTTTATTAATCGCTTCTGAAAGTGACCGGTTGGCCTCGGGGACTGAGACATAGATCACTTAAAAGAATACAAAATTTTGGATCCAGGACTCCGGGATCTGGGAACTTACATCCCCAAAAGAATAAAGAATACCCAACGCTTGAGTTTTCCCCGGCCTCCGGAGAAAGCTCAAGGTTGCTTATTATCATTGAAAGCCTAGAGGAGATGGAAAATGCCATCTTCATCTACATCTTTTAGACTGGCCCTTCGGTACTTAGCCACTTCAATTTGTTCCCCCATGTTTGGAACATTCTCTTTAAACTCATCAGCCATTCTTACTGCATCGTGGCCACTAAGTACCATGCGAGTTAATTTGGTCATTTGGGCCCCATCTATCCCCTTTGGGGATTGATACCGGGACTCCATTATTTCATCAAAATTCCCCAAGACTGAATCTTCTGGGGTACATGTATCTGTACTGAGGGGGTCGGCCCCGGAAGTCTTTATTACAAAAGACTTATATAAATTGAAAGGATATTTTATAGCGTTGACCTTATCTTGCAGAGACCCTACAAGTTGCTTGATTACCTCCAATGTGAGGTCAAGTCTGGAGTGTTGGGTTCTCACAAAATCAAATGACTCATCCCCCAGAATTCTAGATTCAGAGATCATTTTCTCTCCTAGGCTAAGGAGTTCCTCAAGCTCTACCTTCCACGCTTGATAATTCTCAGTATCACCTTCCCATAGTTCAATAAGAATTTCTGCCTGGTGTATAACGTACCGAGCCGTATATAAATTTGGGAGGGTGGATACCAGGAAACGTCGGGTGTTTCCTATCTACAGGGTGACCCACTCACCCACTGCCTGGGCTTTCTTCTTCATTACTCACATGGAGTCTATGTCACTCTGCGGTAGATCTTCAAAGGTGGAGGCCTCCGGAGGAGCGGAATTGATAGGTCAAGCCAGCTCAGTGAGCAACCCCATAAGGTTTGCATTCTTTTCCTTTTCTTCTTTAAGACTCTGGGCTTCTTTCTCATAGCGGGCCTCTACTGCCCTAGCTACCTCCTTCAACAAGTCAGCCTCGCCCTACTTTCCTCTTTACCCAGCGATACCTCTGCAATGTTATAATCTCCATGGTCTGCGGTTGCTTCATCGATGCCTAGGGGAGGTGTTGCCACAATGGAAACTGTTTCACTGCCCAGCCCAGTTTGAAGAGTATGAACTGTCTGGGCTTTCTTGGCCCTCGGCGGGGCCTGGACTTGGGCCATCATTTTGACCAGGGAGAGAGGAGTTACGGGAACAGACTGAGCTTTTCTTTTTCTTCTCTCTATCAGCCACTGAGGTGGTAGGGGTGGCCTTCCTGCCAGAATTTGTTCCCTTGATTCTTCCCCAGTGTCCTGCGGTTGTTGCTCCTTAGTGGCGTTGATCTCATCCATCCCTCTCCCTGCATCTACTTCTTCTACAGTGACATTTTCTTCATCAACCTCCATCTCCTCAGCCTTGTCCTCTGTATCTATTTCTTTTTCTGGACTTTGGTAGGATTCCTCGGGGATTTCTTCTTCATGCTGCTCTTCCTATTGCTCTTCTTGTTGTTCTTCTTCTACTGCCAGGGCTTCTTCCTTTGTTGGTACATGTTTAGGCAGTAGGGGAGGTGTTGGGCAGAGATTCAAAGTTTGGGCCGCGGTAATCACCTGCCCAAAGGTTGCTCCCGAGAGTGGCCCTTGGAACATCACAGATAGGGTTACGATTATTTCTGAAGGTCCGGTTCTCCTAGCAGATGCCATTTCTTTACCTTGCCTTTGTTGGTCCACTCCCAGACCCTGCATCGCTTGAGCCCCAGAGGCAATCTCTGGCTCTAGCTCTCTCTCTTCTACCTGCTTTTCTTGTTCCTGTGCAGGCTCTTGTTCACTAGCTTCTTTCTCTGTAGCTTCTTGTTCTGCCCCCAGGACTTCTGTCCCTGCTTGTCTATTGTCCCCCTGCAAGTTTCCAAACTCATCGGCTGCAAAATCATCATCAAATTCCTCTTGCGGAGGGGGACTGGCTGGGACTTCAGCAGGCTCTACTTCCTTCTTTGGCTCTGGGGAACTGGAAGAGAGGATTTCTACTTGTTGGGCTTGGGCCGTTCCCAACCCTGGCTCTGCCTTAGGCCTTTTGTGGAGCCTTTTCTTTCTCTGGGTTACCAAGGGTGACCCCGCATCTCTTATTGCTGCCGCTTCCATGGGATCTAGCCCCATTGCCTTCACAATTAAGGCTACCAGTGATGGGGAGGAAGAGGGACGAAGTGGCCCAACCATGAGTGGTGGAGTGGCCAACCGTGTTATTAATTTCTCCCTCATCTACTGGGAGGCTGCCACTGATTGTTTGATCTATTCTTTTATGGGGACTTTTTGCGCAGAAGGGGTCGTATCTATCTCTTTTCCCTTATCCATTCTCTATGAAGAAATCCTGGCCCCCAGAGTTAGTTTTGGTGCCGGCTAGGCTGCTTGGCGGGTACTTCCTGGGCACTCCAGTTTACAATCTACCCATAAGTCCTCCATATGGATGTGATGGGGCTCTGAAGCCTGGGGCAGTGCTGTTGCAATCTTTCCATGCGGATCAAAAATTTTCCACGCCAAATAAAACTCTCCTAAGTTGTAACTTTTCAACTCATTATCTGCCTCCTTTGCGACAACCAGGCTGCATGTGTAGTTCCCACAGGTGATTGGAAATGGAATGTTGGGTATCTTTTTCAAGGCAAAGAGGGCACATACCTCCATCATTTGCCTGCAGTATTCCAAGAGCACGATCTTGTCCCCACAGTGTTTGGGTAACAAGTAGGGTTTTCCAGAGAAGCCAGTGACCCTAATGTAGGTGTGTTGTTGGAACTGAATGTAATAATGTCCATAACTATGGACCAAATTCATCACTTCTGAGGATAGGTGGTATCCACCATCCTGGGTGGGTGTAAGTAGATGATAATAAACGAACGTGTCATTTACCTGGAAAAAAATACGGAAGCTGGCCTCCCATTGAACTTGTGGGAAATGGTCCCATGGTGCCTTTTGTCCTAGGCCAATCCCAAGCATGCCGTCTGTAAGTAGGCCATGGGCGTGGGGCCTCTGCTGCGCTAGGGCCTAGAAAACATAGGAAGACATGTAGAATTTCTTCTTCCTATTTACTTTCAGGAACTGGGAGTCGACATGATTGGAAATTATTGTCACCCAGTCAAAGTATCCTCCCTTGGTGGAGATGCCGAGGAGGAAATAATACATCCATCGAGAAAACTCTTAGGCGGAGGGCTGCCCAAAGACCTGGGCCAACGCTATCATCCCCATCTGAATGCTCTCTTTGAACTTAGAGTGGGAAATCTCTATCTTCATTCTTTTAGGGTCCCTTTTTGGAGCCTTAAGCCAATGGGTATTCATATATACCCGGGCGGCATCCTCCAGCTGTGTGAATTGGGCCAAGGCATCAGTCCTTGTAACCACTGAGGCCTTGGTGAGATGTGGGATTCCCAGTCCCGCCTGGAATGTGACTGGGTCAAGGGATACCAGAGGGGTAGGGTATCCGATCAGTTCTACGGTCGCGAGCATAACAGCCCAAATAGAGGAGTTGTAGTTGGTGGCCAGTGTCAAGATAAGCTTCGGGGATTGCATGGAGCACGGGAAACAAGCTGCCTTGAGGATTCTGGAGTCCCCAACATTGATTTCTAGCTGACCTCCAGCCTATCACTAGATGTACATTATTTTTACCAAGGCCTGCATCTCTGGCCATGTTTCGACGCTGGTTTCGGTGATAAGTTTGACCTTGGACTCAATCTTTGAGCCCATGATGACATTGTCCTGCACAAACTTCATAGTTAGGGGCATCTTTCCCAGGGCCTTCTCCATTTTGGACTTTATTGCCACCTTGGTGGCTACCGTGGAAGGTAGCTCTGGACTTCCGGGTGGGGAGGATGCAGATGCTTCAGACATGTTTGGAAAAGGAACTCTGGAAACTTGCAAGGAAAAGTGACCGTCAGAACATATTAATCAAAACAAATATTTCAGGGTCCAGAGATCTTACCACCGTGATGCTTGCTTTTCCTGAAAAGTTAGTTTCATTCAAAGATAACCGAAAAGCAAACGCATCACATAAACTTAAGATTTTATTAAAAATCTAGGTCCGGGGATTTTATCACACTTGGTTAAGACACGGGATGGATGATGGTAAGGGAATCGGAGCCCGGAGAAGTAACCATTGGTGAGGACGTGTAAAAAGGTAAGTCATCAAGCCCACGTGGGCGCCACGTGTAAAAGTATTAAATGGAAGTTATGGTGATAAAGGCAGAGAAAACTATCTAAATACGCGAAAAGTGAACGCAACTTGGCTGGAATTGATTATGCACATGGGACATAAATGAGGGTCTAACTGGTTTCATGGAAGAGAGAGAAAACTACCTTTTTGAAACCGGCCGAGAGCCGAGTTTCAAATAGGTGGTTTTCTACCTCAAAACAAGTTCACGAGCGGAAAACCATCAACACAGGTGACTCGATCACCTCTTGAGCCACCTAGAAGGATATACATGAAGGTTGAGGGATATATACATAGGAACGGGGTGATATACACACCAAATATACACAAATATACACAAATATACAACACAGAATGACGCTCGTAGGAAACCAGGCAAGGCAGAGTATATACAACTATTCACATAATTTACAGACAGACCACTTCTACGCAGAGGGTGGACAACCCTCTGGCAAAGCCGACCCACCAATGAGCATCAAAACCAAAAAATAGAAGACAAACAAAATAGAAAGATGACAAACAAACAAGCAACGAAGGAAACACCCAACAAACCAGAAGAAAACACAAAGGTGGGAACAAAAAACACCAACCTAAGAATGCCGAAAGGTGGAGGAAAGGAAGGAGTCACTACCACAAGAGCTCTCCAATAGCTACAGTTGTCAAATGGTCACAGCTTGCCACAAGGCACTCACAATCGCTTGAAAATGACTGGAAGTGTTAAGCACTGATTATAGCTAACTCTCTGCAAATTGCTCTGTTAATCCCTCTGAAATCTCTCTGAGTACTCGAAAGTTTTAATCGTGATAAATGTGAAAATGATAGATAATTTCTATTTATACCCATGGTAAAAAGGGTAATCCTCCTTCTTTCGGCAATCTCCGGACAAGCAAACCTCCAGACCCCGGGCCCGGGGATTCCCCGTAAAGATAACCTTTCGGCATCGTGGCGAAGAATCCCAGAGTCTGGAGTCTGGCTCCCAACAAAGAATAACCTCTGGGACCGGAGTCCCGGAGACAAAAACCAAACAAACAAAACACAACAAGGGGGAATAAAACCCTGGAGAAAGAAAACAAAAGGGGAAAAAAGACAAGGCAAAGCTGCAAGCAAAAACAAACAAAGGAAAAAGGAGGGGGACCCAACATTTTGCACACAAAATGTAGGGACGGGGATGCAGGGCATAACAGAAATTTTAGAAAAATCCTTGGTTAATATGACGTTTCCTAATAACTTAGATGTAGAAGAATTTAAAAACATAGTTAGTCATCTTATTGCATTGCACTTCCTATCCTTTTTCAAGAAAGATGACATTTCCTTAAATCATCCTCAAAATTTTCCCTTGCACATTGAATTCCTAATCCAAAAGCATAGAGTCAAGAGAGTCATGATAGATGGAGGGGCTGGCTTAAATATATATACTTTTAACCTTGCTAAGACCTTGGAACATTTTGAAGATGTCGTCGATCCTAAGAGGAAGATAACCATTAAAGCTTATGATGACAAATAGAGATATTCCAAAGGAATAGTCATTTTACCAATTTGGGTAGGGCCTATTCAAAAGGAGATAGTTTTCTAGGTGATAGACCTCAAGTTGACATCCAACATATTGTTGGGAAGGTCATGGATTCATGAAATGCAAGTTGTTCCTTCTACTTATCATCAATGTTTAAAGTATTCATATCTGGGACAAGAAATAAAAATTAGTGGTGACCTTAACCATTTCCAATTTTGTAATAATATCAAACCAGTTATGGATTCCTTTGTAACACATAATAGGGAGGCTTCCACATCAAATTCATCCAAAGAAAAAGCCAAAGAGGAAACTCCTAATACAAATTTGTCTTTCAAAGAATAGGAAAAAGAGAAGGAAAAAGATGATTTGACTAGTTCAAATAGTTAAAATTCTAGTTCATCCACATCAAACAAGGACAAAGAGAGGGTTTCTCTTTTACATTCAAATGATGAAAATCCTATATTATATAGTTCAAGTGTATCTAGCCAAGGAGAAAATGAATCAAAAGGTACAAAATTAGAAAAGGGAAAGGAAAAGGAAACACACTATTAAAACATGGATACCTTATTGAAATACTTTGAGAAGAAATGTAAGATTCAACATAAAGGGGTAAGAGAATATTCCTTATTGATGGTTAATTTACCAATTTCTCCTAAGTCACATGGAAAACCATCTACCTTAAGTCCTTAAAAGTACAATCATAATTTTGTAAGGGAAGGTCCCCTTGGTAGGATAAATGAAGCATTGTTAGAACCAATACCTACCACTTGGAGGTCGAGCCAAGAGAAAAATGAATTAGGATATCATGAAAAAGGACATAAAAAAAATAAAATCCCTAATTTATATGAACAAATAGCCACGGTAGAATCATATGGTGATGATGATTCAACAAAATGGGAATGTGATTCCTTATCCAAAGAGTCATGCCATGACAAGGAAGTTGATGTGATCCATTCTTATACACCTACGTCCAAAGAAGAAAAAATTTAAAATCAAGAATTGATAGGAGAGACATACGTAACTCATTCTTAGAGGAACCAAGCTCTAGATTTACTTCATAGGAGTTAGATCGACAATACATTCATGACTATTCTATTGAGGAAGAAATATATCCAAAATGTATGGACCATCTTGAGGAAATGAGCATCATTGAGTTTGATGATACAATGTATGAGCTAAATTATAACAAAGTCAATACCCTAACCCCAAAGGACATAAACCTAGATAATGATTACTTACCTTTAATCCATCCTAACCTCATGGATTGGGATAAAGCTGAGCCAAAAAAAATAAACACCTTTCAAGATGACTACTCTACTGGCATGTACCTCAATGTGGTTGAAGCATCTTCCCATAAAGAATAATATCAAGAAGCATAAATGGGGGGAAGCCTCAAGTTTCTTAGTCACAAAAATAAATAAGATAAATAAAATATCTAGTGGTGAAAACCACCATGTGGAAATGCTAGATAAAAAGAAAGTAAAAATAAAAGACATATCTAATGGTGAAAACCAAAGTGAGACACCTAAGGATGAGAATCTTGAAACTTTATCCTGTGTGATGAAAATGTGTCACACTTCTACGAATCATTCCATTCAAGGTTGCTCAAGAATGAGGCCTCAAATATCAACTCATAGCTCTCTAGTCATGGAGTGAAAAGGTTTTGTAATAGAGGCCCTCAGATTGACCTAGTTGTGCCCATGCAAGTACACCATGAAATGAGAGATTTAATGCATGAAAATGACAACTATTCTATACGATAACAATGCATAAAAGGAAATTAATCTAAATGATAAAAATGCATGATTTATTCTATGAAAAGAAATACAAATGCAAAGTAATCTAAATGGATTGTCATGAATGCATGAGAGAAGAAGACAAGAAGATAAAAGTTGAAATATCCAAGCTCAAGTGCTCAAATTCTCCTCCAAAGTTGCTCTCCAAACCTACAGTATAACAATAAAAACCTGGGATGTTCAAATGAGAAGGAGAGGCTTCCTTATAAAGAATAATGGACGGTGAAGATTAAGAGGCTTTTAAAGCAATGGTGGAGATTAAATCTTGGTTGTGTATGCACCCTAAAATGGTTGCCTAGACTTTGGGCCCCATTTATTATTTTATCATTTATCAAATTTCTGAATCAATGCTTTGGAACATTTTTAATTCAAATCAATTTCCTTGATCAAATTATAATTAATTCAATTATTCAATTATTTCAATATTTCCTAAGGTTTGAACATTTTTATCTAATTAAAAGATTTAATCTCTCTTTTAATTAAATAAAATTCCTCTTATTTAATTAAAATATTTAATCTCCTTTTTAATTAAATTCCTCTTATTTAATTAAATTCAATTCCTTCCATTTAATTAAATAAAATTCTTCTAATTTATTTAATTGAAAGAAAACCTCTATTTTAATTAAATAAATAAAAATCCCCACTTAAAGCACTTTATTTGTTGAAAAAGGAAATAAATTAAATTAAATTAAATTAAATCCCATTTTCCTCACATCTTTCTAAGTGGTGGGTTTTTTGCCTCTTAATCATAGCCTTTGATTTTTGCCTCTTAATCTCAATCGTTCACTTTCCTTTAAAAGGAGACCTCTCCTTCTCATTTTCATATTAGG
>MU223127.1:43394-57501 GCA_018584345.1 Thuja plicata | reverse complement strand
TATATATATATATATATATTAGAAGGATATCGTCAAAAATTATATCCGATCTATCAATTGTAATACATTAATTAAATAAACAAATATTGAATTATTTAAGAGGAGAATCTAATAAAAGTTTTTAAATAAATCTTAGGCACTCTTAATATTATTTTTATGTGGTCAATATATGTGGCCAGTATACTGACTATTATAAAAATAATATTATGGAAGTGCCTTACCCTAGAGGGTTAATTTAACATAGTAATCATTAAGCTAATTATTATACCAGGTTTTCTGAATGACTCTAGAAACGGAGAATAGGGAGTCTCTCTCTCTCTTCTCCACATCATCAAACTCTATTAATAAATTTAATGGATAGCATACGAATCCTTATACCCTCACCTTGTTTAATTTTTGAGCATCATCCTAAAAATTGATCCTAGTCAACTTAGGTTAAAACGTCACCTTGTGCATCTAAAACTTTTGAATACGTCTAGGGTTAAGGTAGGTTGACACTTAGTCATGATTCCCCTTAGACCCTCTTGAATTTAATTTCACTTTTAAAAAAAAAAAGTTGTTGTGTTTTTGGGCGCGATTTTTTGGCATGACAAAGATATGCTCAAGGATGGGTGTGGCCTCCTTCTCCTCATTGTGAGTTGTCTCGGTTAGAGCTAGTATTTACTCAGGTGGATTGAAGATTTCTGTCCAAATATTATTGCTTTCTACATCAATCTCTTCTAACCTATCTTGTAGTACTTTGTATGCTCTTATCTTTGCAGAAAATTTCTTTGCATGCTCCTTCATTGTTGAATCAATTTATTCAACTGTGGACTCAGGATTTAAAGTAACTAGGAATATTTCCCTCATTTGTTTCTCTGTGTGCAAGGTATATGTCCATCTTGCTGATATTTTGTCATTGAGCTCTTGTAGAATATTCTTGTTGAATTGTATAGGTACATACTTGTATCCAACCATTGCCTTAATTATGGCCTCTTCTATCTTATTATGATTCTTCTGAGACAAGGTTAGCCATTGTCTAATCTTGTGATGTGATATGATGCCTGTGTTGATAATTGACTCTGCAACTTCATCAATTGTTTTAGGTATTTTAGCCTTTTCTTCTAGGAGTCTTTGTTCACTTTCATCCTTTTCTATATCATCCTTGTCTTCTTTTCCTCTTAGATATTTCCTTCTTTATTTTGGTGTTGATTTCCTAGTAAAGGATGTATTCCTCCCTTTCTGATATGTTCTCACCATTCCTTTCTTCAAGGGTGGTGATTCTACCTCTTTTGTAGTCTTACTCCTGGTTCTTGATGCAGCCGTCACTTTGGTAGTTCTTGTTTTCTTGGCTGGTGGTGTGTCTAAGTTAGTAGACTTGGAGTCACTTAACTCTTTCCCTTCACCAATGGGTGATTGTCCCTTGGTGACATCTTGTTCCAACTCTTCATCATTTACCAAAAGTTTATTTTGAAGAATATTTATTATTTTTGTCTTCTTTCAGTCTATCTTCCTCACTACTAAGTAAGTCTTGATTCTAAAATTGGCTTCCTTGTATGTGCCAAATTTTCTCAATGATTTTTCCAATGGTTCATTCAGTAAGGCTTCAATAGCCTTTGTATCCTAATCAATATTGATCTCATAGTCCAATGGTGGTAACCATGTTGTTCTTGGTATAGCTGGTTTGATAAGTGTTGTATCGGTGTCCACTATGAAACATATGTAATCTTTGTATTGTTCAACCAGTTGTGCAAGGATTCCCTTTCTCTTCTACATTATATCCTTGAAAGTGGTGAAGTATGCATCCATTATAGATGTGAAGTTATCACCTAGTGACTTAATGAATTCACTAATATGTGCAATTATTGGTTGGGTTGTGTCCCAAGTGACATTACCGATGGAAGGGAAGAAATTATGAAAATAGAAGAATGTGCACATAAGGAGGGAGCTAGAATTATGTGAATTAGATCTAGCTGACCTAATTGTCCTCATGTTTTCTTCTAGTTGCTTCAGTAGCAGCTTAGATAAGTCTAGTTGAAGTCCCTTCTTCACAATCTTATAAGCAATGGCAACTGCTCCACATGCTATGTTGTTCATTCTACTAGCTTTAAATACCTTGTACCCAATCATACATGCACCAAACTTTATTTTAGGGTCAGTTATTGTATTAAATTTCAATCCTCTTCCATCCCATTCTGCCTTAGTTAGTTTTTCGATCTCGGTGCATGGAGGGTGTTTTAGGGATTTAGCCTTTTCGATTATTGGATAACCAGTTACACTGTGAATCACATCCTTTGTGATTGGTTTTGGTTCATCCAACCACATTTTTCTATCATGTACGTAGCTAAAAATAATGTGTATCCATTTAGTCTTGAACTCTCTCGGGAACAGTAGGGCATTGGTTAACCCTTTCACCTCAATGTGCTTGCGTTCATCTTTCAATTTTCCATCCTTGCATATCTTTTGGTAACCTTCTTCAATCTCAAGATATCCAATCTTTTCAACCTTGCAATGGATGTATGTGCTAATATCTTCAACCATCAAAACCCTAGGAGGGATACTTGAAAAAACTCCCTTATTGTCAGGTTGAGCAGCAACCTCAGGGAAAAACTTATAGTTAGGCTCCTCACAAGTTGTGTTCTTAATTAGATTGATCTTCTTGTCCTTTGTTTTTTTGATCTTTGAGACTTGCAAGGTAGTTTCCATTGCTCGTGAAATATTTAGGGCTTCTTTTAAATAAATTGTTAGCTCGGTGAGTCTAGATACTCACTTGATCTTTGTTGTGGATGATTGAAATCTGTCAAAGTAGCCTTTGAATCTATTGTGAATCATTCTGCAATCTTGTCACTCTTAGTCTCTCTTCTTCACTCTACTATTTTTACTTTATCTCTTGGTGAATTAATGAGCTCTTTGTTTCCTTAGTTATAGAAAATAACCTAAGTGGTGCATTGAATGCTTCAGCTACCACTCAATCGATGAAAAAAAGACGCTTAGGTATCATACCAAAGTCTTCATCCTCGGTGAGTATACAACACCCCAGGTAAGTGAAAACTTATTTGTACTTTTCACATGTTCACTGATGGTGCTCGGTATGTAGCGAAGACTTTATTGTATTTCACATGTTTACCGATGATGCTCAGTTTATATTGAAAACTTGGTTTTTTTTCATATGTACACCGACGATGCTCGGTATGTATTGACCAACGAGAGTGGATTCAAAAAATCATAACAAGTAATACCATAGTGCATCTTCATTCATGCTAATTTGGCATATTATCAATTAATGTTGGAACTAATATAAAATATAGCTTTGTACAGTGCAGTTCCATACTTACTTTTATTGCATAGTTGTGGGTGGTGGAATCACCAAATCCATTGGATGAGGTGTCACCAACTATAGTGCTTGGTCCATCATTATCATTGATTGAAGATTTCCTCCACATTTTATTTCTTATCTTCTTGATTTCTTCAATAGTATTTCCATTTGCAAAATTCCTTGACTCTGTCACTCGGTCTCTGCAGTCTTTTTTTAAGTGCCCGACCTTATGACAGTGTAAGCATGCCATTCCAGGGTTAGTCCAGCTTCTAGACCTTCTTGTCCATTTCCTCATATAGTTAGAAGCTATATGTCCATATCTTCCACATGTTGTACAATTTACCCATGTTGTAATCCCAAACATATGAGTTACCGACTCTCCTCAATTTATATGCATTTTCTTGTTCTTTTGGTTTTCATACTTGCTTTTGCTTTTTCCCACATTCATGAGATGTGTGGCCATGCATTTTTTAAGTAGGAAAATATTTTTCCATGTATGATTCCTTCTTTGGTTGGTTCACCTCAGATTTGCATTCATGTTCTTTGCGTCCATGCTTTTTACAGTTATAACAATTACCTATGAATGTAGAAGTAGATTTAAGAATACCTTAGCTTTTCCCTTGCAAACATTTGATGTGTGGCCTGGTTTTCCACAATGATTATAGGATTGCTTCTTTTCTTTGGGATTTGTGAATACATCCCTTTGATCTACTTGGTTTGATGATTCTCTATGCTCAGTATACCGTAAATCGGTATTGTTGTTGAGTCTTCTATGTCCATTCAAAAATCTATCCATTCTTTTTGTTTTGTCTTCAACTTTCCTGATCATATCATTATGTTTCTGCTGAATCTTTTCTTCATGCTTTAGTTTCTCATTTTATTCTCTTAGTTCACCAATAGCTTCCAATTTTCCATTAAGTTCTATGTTCACTCAGCTGGCCTCATGACTCATAAGAACTATTTGATTGGTGATCTCAATGTGATGTTCATTAAGTCTCTGTATCTCAGATTCTTTCTCTTGCAACTTTTCAGTAATCTTCTTCCTATCATCAATAGCTAAAGTTATTTCTTTTTCATCTTGTCTTGCATTATTCATTACATCAATCATTCTTAGCATCTATGTCTCTTGACTGATCTATAGTACCTTTACTTGTTCAGTCAGATGTTGGCTGATTTTATTTAGACTTGTAATTCTTCCTTCAGATGTGTCAGATGTATTACCAGATGCAGATCTTGATGAATCAAATCAATCAGGTATCTCTTCTTCATGATAGTTAGTTTCATTGTTGCAAGATGCCATGACTTTCCTTTCAGCCAATAATTATTTCATCTTGTTTCTTGCTCCTTTGTATTTCTCAAAGAAAATCAGTATCTCCAACTTCTGATTCTCAATATTTTTGTCAAGCTTATACCATTGTATGATTTTTTCTCTCAAGTGATTAAACTTTTCCAAATAAGAGATCTAGCTCTAATAACAATTTTTGTAATAATGGAAGGGTGTATACTAAGAGGGGAGGGATGAATCAGTATCCTTAAAACTTTTATCAATTGACCTTAGTAATCTTTTCTTGCATTACCGGCCATATTGCTTTTCTACCTTATACATGTAATATCATAACATAAGTGTAAGAATATGTAAAAAATCATAAAAAAATTCATTAAACTTAGTTACACATGACACAAGAATTGATAACGTAGAAAACCCTTGTTAGAAGGTAAAAAATATGATGGGGATGAAACCCACAAAGATTCACTATCTATAGAATGGAAGATGTCGGTTAAGGATACAAGTTGTGATCACTTCTGATGATCTTACCCTGTTAGCAGTAACATGTTAGACTTGTTAAGTCTACCATGTTAAGATATTTCAACAACACAATGTATGTGTGCACTTGGTTAAGAGATTTACAATAAGACTATCAAGTCCACCTTCTTGAAGGATTTCTTCTATTTTATACAATTGTTAGAGAGTAGACAAAAATACTTATGACCTGATAACTTGCAATCTTCAATTTCTGAATACAGATCCTTTAAGATCACAAAATTATGTATCACCTAATTGTGATAAATAATACCTCTATTCTACTTGATAGCCTTGAATCTAGTTCATCACAACTAAATTATTTATTGTGTCCTTCTGTATGAAACTCTCTATCTAATCAATAGATGTCTTCTCTAGCTAAAATCATCATGTTCTTGATTGATTATACATTTATATATACAAAGGTTTTGACCTAATTAGGTTTCACGCTTTACAAGAAAAACTCTATGATCAAAGGTTTACAAATTGACCTTGATCTCCTAGTTTTCATGAATATAATTAGTTAAACTAATTAAATCCCCATATTACGGTGTTCTTGATCCACAAAAATATTTTTCCAGCTAAGCATAAATCTATTTTAAAGACTAAAGTGCTTTAGCTAACATGTAGTCTAAGATCCACTTTTTTCGAGAATAAAACTGTCTCTTGGTATACTAGTGCTCGGGTTACTCTATAGACTGTGCTCTCAAGTTACTTTGTGAACTGTGCTCTCAATTTACTCTTTGAACTGTCTGTCCGTGATAGTGCTATCGGTGTTCACTGATTTCAGTGATCATTGTGCTAATATATTTTTGGTGACCTCTGTGCTTGACTGAATGTTGTCACTTAGTGATCATGTAACTGATGGTCCAAAAAATGTTTCCTTGTATACTAATGACAACTTATGATCCTTTAAGGATTATTAGAAACATTATCCGATTAAGGTCTTTGCAAGGAAGGTTACAATCCATAAGGAGTTTCATATCATAATTGGCAGAAAAGTGTCATTCTTTTACCCAATTGCTACATTAGGACATTTTATTCAAATGGGACAACAAATGTGAGGAAGACTTTTCTCTTTTGAAGAAATATTTGATGAATCCTCCCGTCCTAATGACTCCAATACGAGGGAAAAATTTGATACTCTATATCTCAGCTACAAAAAATTCATTGGGATCCTTATTAGCACAAGAAGATGATCAAGGAAAAGAAAAAGAAAAAGAAATCTACTACATTAGTAAAACTTTGGTGAAATATAAGCTTAATTACACCTTTATAGAGAGGGCATGTATAGAAGTTCTTTTTTCTTCCAAAAAACTATGAAATTATATGCTAGCACATAAAATAAAGTTAGTTTCTAAGATCAATCTATTAAAATATATTCTTAGTAAATAAGCTCTTAGAGAAAGGTTGGCTAAGTGGGTCATGGTACTAAGTGAATTTGACATTGAGTGTGTAGATTGAAGAGTTATCAAAGGAAAATTTATAGTAGAACAATTAGAAAAATCTCCAATATCAAATGAAGAACCTCTACAAGTGAAATTTCTAGATGCACATATTCTTACACTTGTACCTCAAACATAGAAATTGTACTTTGACGGGTCATATACTCAACATGGCTCGGGGGCAGGAGTCATTTTCATTACACCTCAAGATTGTAAAATACCAAAATCATATAAATTGTTATTCCCATCCACCAACAATATATAATAATATGAAGCACTTGTGATTGGACTCACGATGGCCTTGGAATGGAGAATCACATAATTACAAATCTATGGAGACTCCTAATTGATCATTAATCAAATTAATGATGAATACCAAACCAAGTATGAAAAAATCATGCCTTACAAAAGGATGGTTGATGATTTTAAGAAATATTTTGTACTGATCACATTCGAGCAAATACAAAGAGTTGAGAATAAAGCAACAGATGTCATGGCTGCACTAGCTTCACTTCTAAAAGTACCCGATCAAAATGAAAGATATGAGCTTGCATATGACCAACCCGATTCCCAAATCATTTTCCTACTTGCGATTCCTAACTCTACTTTGTATGTTCCTATATATACATATCTAAAATATAATACCCTCTCATTAGACCAATCCCATAATGAAAAGAGAAACTTTATACAACAAGCCTCTTGTTTTACCCTTATAGATGACACATTGTATTGAAAAGGTTTTAATGAGATGTTACTTAGATGTTTAGAGAGTGAGGAATCTAAAAAAACCTTACAAGAGGTTCAAGGGTACTTGTGGGCCACACTCAAGTGGGTTTACTTTAGCTAAGAAACTCATAAGGATGGGGTATTATTGGCAAACAATGGAGAAAGATGCATGCCAATTTGTAAAATTTTACCAAAAGTGTCAATTCCATGGGAACCTGATACATGTGTAAACATAAGAATTACACCCATTGACTACACCTTGGCCCTTTTATCAATGGGTTTTTGATTTTATTTGGATGGTATATCCTCCTTCCTCAAATGGTCACAAATACATGATATTTTAGAAAATGGGTGAAAGTTGTACCTTTATCAACTGCAATAGGAAGGAAGATTTGCATGTTTATCTTAAATCACATAATTTTCAGATATGGTATCCCACATGAAATTATAAAAAATAATGGGAGAAAATTAAAAAACAAGGATGTTAAAGAGTTATGTGAAATATTTCATATTATTCAACATTTCTCTTCAATATATTACTCGCAGGGGAATGGACAACTAGAAGCATCTAACAAAAACATTGTTAAGATTCTCAAGAAAATAGTTGATGATTCAAGTAGGGATTGGAAACTTCAATTAAATCCAAAATTATGGGCTTGAAATACCAATATTAGAACACCTACCGAAGCTACACCCTTTTCTCTAGTCTATGGAGTTCAAGCAGTTTTATCTTTGGAGATTGAAATTCCATCACTTGGATTTTCCCTATAGGGCATATTGATAGATGAAGACTATAGAGTTTCTAGGTTGCAAGAATTAGAATTTATTGAGAAACATCAACACCAAGCATATGATCACCTAAAATTCTATCAAAAGAGGATGTCAAGGTCGAACTACAATAAAAACATCAAACCTAGAGAGGTCCAAGTTGGTGACCTGTTTCTAAGAGAAAATATAAAGAATCAACAAGAAAGGGAGAAGAAAGGAAAATATGAAGAAAATTGGCTAGGACCATTCATCATCACATCATCTTATGGAATATGAATCTACAAACTAGCTACATGTGATGGAGAAGAATATGAAGAACCCATAAATAGTATTCATATTAAGAGTTTCTATACCTGATCAGTTGAAAGAGTATCAGATAAAAGAGTATCAATTTTTACAAAAAAAGGAACTTGAAAATAAAGAAAAAATAGTAAAAATAGATCCTGAAGAAGAAAGCAAAAAAAAATGGAAAAAATCAATAATACAAAAAATTGAAAAATAAAAAAGTGCCTTAGTGAAAACCTAGTAAATAGGAGCCTTGGGAGAAAAAAATAAAAGAAATAAAAGAAATAAATTACAATAAATCCAAGTAGTGAAAATCTGGCAAACAAGTGCTACTTGCTCTAGGTTGAGCTCCTTTATCTATCAAGCATTTCATTTTCATTTCTACCATCCTTGTACATATCCCTTTGTATTCTTTCATTTGTACATAGCCATAATAAACCCTCAAGGAAACATTATCCTACAAATCTTTCATCATAGTTTGGAAATTGGTCTTACTCCATTATCATTGTCCAATCAAACTAGGGGCACCATCCAAACTAAATGAGATAATCACAAAAGACACAAGCATTGACACAAAATGAGTTACATCAAGATCAAGGATTATAACATCTAAACTTTGCGAACAATCCAACACATCAAATTTCAAACATCCAAAATTTCAACCAAGATCAAAAGAAACATGTCAGATCAAATCCAAACATTGAATCTAACAATTTGAACAAAATTAAAAATAATAAAAATGGATCACATAACAAAGGAAAATATATTCAAATGTTTGTTTCTTGGTTTTTGAAATCATGTCTTTTTAGCAACTCAATGACGTTGGGGACTAGAGGAGAAATGATGGAGCATGATATTTTCTTGGGTTTTTACTTGTAGGACTGATTCAAAGAAATATACAAATTAGTATAAATAATCGATCATTGAGGACATTTGTATATAGAAGGAATTAATTCTTTATCTGTTTACATAAAATAATGTCGTGACCATTTAGATTTTCTATATCTTCATGCTAGGATTCACTTGAAATATTAAATCTGATGAAAGTGGTAATCATACCACTATGGTTGTAAATCTAAGTAGTAGGGGTTGTGCCAATTTAAAATGATCCACAAAAAATCTCAATGACAATAATAGAAAAATAAATTGATCCAATAAAATGTGAAAATGTTTAGTTGCATTGAAATTTGCATTCATATTCAATTAATCTTGCATTAATAATCAATATGGGATTTCTCAAGGGGGGTAAAAAGTTAATCAAGGTCAAATCATCGAAATTCTTCTTTAGGTGGAATATGTTGGACTTTAAAAAAAATAATACATTTTCATATATATATCATTGCATTCTCATTACATATAAACTTCACTATCATTAAAGGCATTAAATCATCTAGGTTCATTATAATTGCATATCATTTAGGTACATTTTTATTGGAATAATGGAAGGGTGTGTACTGAGAGGGGAGGAGTGAATCAGTACCCTTAAATTTTTTTATCAATTAACCTTTAGTACTTATTACTAGCATAACCGACCATTGTAGCTTTTCTACTTCATGCATGCAATATCATAGCATAAATGTAAATGCATGTAAACAAACATTGAAACTCATTAACTCATGGCACAAGTATTTGATAACACAAAAACCCTTGTTAGAAGGTAAACACTGTGGTGGGGATGAAACCTAAAAAGCTTCACTATCTGCATAATGGAAGGTGCCTGTTAGGGCTACAAGTTGTGATCACTTTTGATGATCTTACCCTGTAAGGAGTAACATGTTAGACTTTTTAAGTCTACTCGGTTAAGAGATTTCAGCAACACAATGTATGTGTGCACTCAGTTAAGAGATTTACATAAAGAGTGTTAAGTCCACCTTCTTAAAGGATTTTACCACTTTCTACAATTGTTAGAGAGTAATAAATATGTATGACATAATAGCTTGCAATCTTGAATTTCTGATTATAGATCCTTTAAGTTCACAAAATATATATCACCTATTATGATGGATAATACCTTTGTTCTTCTTGGTATCCTTGTATGTAATTCTTCATAAATGAATTATTCTTTATCTATTCTTCTGCATGAAAACCTATGTGTGATCCATAGATGTCCTTGGAGGATACAATCATCATGTTCTTGATTGATTAATACATCTATATATACAAGATTTTGACCTAATTAGGTTTCACGCTTTTCTTGAATAACTCTAAGATCAAAGGTTTATAACTTGACCTTGATCTCCTAGTTTGCATGAATACAATCAGTTAAATAATTAAACCCACCATTTATGCATCCACAAGAAATGTTTATCCATCTAAGAAAAAAGATATTTTAAAGACGAAAATACTTTAGCTGACGTGTAGTTTGAGATCCACTTTTTCGGTGAAATGTTGTTTCTCGGTGTAGATTGGTGCTCAGTGATGTCTCTGTATACTAGTGCTCAGTGATTTCTCTATAGACTGGTGCTCAGTTGATATAATTTTCGGTGTTCAAAACATTTTGGTGACCACTGCACTCAGTGAAAGTTTTGGCTCAGTGATCATGACTGACCAAAACTCTCTGTTTGTATACTAATAACAACTTCTAATCCTTTAAGGATTATCAATCTCCCCCTTTGGCATTCGTATCAAAAATTGATATGTATAGTATATACCAAGTATTTTACTTTACAATGACTCCCCCTATGTGCATGCCTCGATATGTAGATACAATGTATGTACATATTTCCCCCTTTTTTGAAAGTAATGACAAAGATGTAAAACTTATAGCTTGTCAAGAATGTGTGAATGAGATTGCTTGATGTCTGCCATCGACTTTTCCCATTTCTCCTTTAGGTGATCTAGGGTCATTTACTCCAATGTTATTTGAGTGTGCATGTCATATATTCTTTCAGCTACTGACATTTCTAGGGTGGAAATTAGAGTCTTTTCCGTAGTCATGTGTGTCATCAGCATTGTAAGATTCGGTAGTAACATGGCTTGTAGATCGGTTACTTCATCTCTAATTTTTATTTCTTCCTTTTGTATTTCTAGTCTTAACCATTTAGATTAAACTATCTTTTCATAATGTAGTTGAAATGGATTTGGCTTGGTTGAAAGACTTTGTGCACTAGCTTTTAGTTCCTCATTTAACTTAGCTATTTGTTCATCATACTCACTAGTGAAGTTCTCAATAGTGGACAACTTTTGAACTAAGGTAACTAATTTTGAAATAAAAGGTTCTAATGTAGTTACTAGTTCAAAAAGTTTCACCTTAGTCTCTTCCACTTCTTGGCTGATTTTCTCTATTAGTTTGTAGTGATATTTTTATTCTTCTCTTTCCTCAATGACCTTACTGATGTCTACATTATGTTGTGTAATTTCCTCGGTCAAAACTACAAGTTGATCAATAATGGGTGCTTTTTGATCAATTTGTGTGTCAGGAACTACCTACAATACAATTTCCTTTTTTGTTTCTAGGACTTGTGTATTTTTGTGTTCCATTTTGAGCTTGTCCTATTGTGCTTTCCTTTTACATAGCTCCCCATACCTTGTTAGTGACTCAAGATCAAGTAGTCTTGGATCACATTTGGGTTTGTCTATGATCTCCTTAAGTGTGACAGGTGCTTTACTTTTCTTGTTCTTCTTCTTCTTCAGAATGTTGCTTGATGCAGGGGAATGAGGTATGATAGCAAGAGCCTTTTGTTTCTCAGTTTTTGTCAATGATTTCTTGGGAGGTGTGGTGCCTTGTCTAGGTTTATTAGTCAGTACGTGTTGGTCAGTTTTAGATGTCTCTACATCAAACTTGTTTTGAATTGCAACCTTGTCTTCCTTTCCACTATCCTCAGTGGGTGCATCACTCAGTTTTTCCTCTCCATTTGTATTTGTCTTTTCCCCTTATTCCTAACCTTTGTCTATCAATATGTTTGCTTCAGTGTTAGGTGGTGTCTATTGTGATTCAATCATGATATTTATTGCTTGCATCAATAAAGGCATATTACCTGGTATTTGTGCCTGTGCAACATCAGTAGTGTCATTTTCATTTGTTTGCTCGATGGCAATATTTACATCTTCATCAGCCTTTGCATCATTATCAGAATCATCATGAGTTATATCTTGTATAGTTATATCTTGTGTTTCTCCTAATGATTATAGTATTTGAGGAATATCATCCATGGCCTTACTTGCCTCTCTGGTTAAATCAATGGGATTGACATCCTTGGCTTCATTGATTAAAATGTGATCGGGGCTCAGTGTGGCCTCCTCCTCGGTGTGAGCAGTCTCTCTTATAGCTAGTACCTTCTTAGGTGGATTAAAGATTTGAGTCCAAATCTTATTGCTCTCAATGTCAATGTCTTCGAGATTGTTCTGCAATACTTTGTATGCTCTTGTTTTTGTATAAAATTTCTTGGCATACTCCTTCATGGTTGAGTCAATTTCTTCAGCTGAGGAGTTGGGCATGAATGCAACTAGGGATTTCTCCCTCATCTATTTCTCCATATGCAATGCATATGTCCACCTAGCTAATATTTTATCTTGTAGCTCTTGTGGAATATGATTGCCAAATTGTAGAGGTACATATCTGTAAGCTACCATCATCTTAATGATTACTTCTTCTATTTTATTCTAATCCTCGGTAGACAAATTTACCCATTGTCTTATCTTGTGATGTTGTATGCTACCCGTGTTGATGATTGACTCTGCAATTTTGATGAAGGGGACTCCCCTTAATACCACAAGTACACGATAGAAACAAAGAGAAACAACAGAAATTTGTAAGAACAGAAAATTGGCTTCTTATTGGCTCCACAAATGTGGAATTACAAACTTCAGAATTACAATATCAAAAGCCACATGGGCATCCCTTACAATAGTATGTAGGACAAAGCCTCAAATAACCACCCAGAACTGCCCTAGAAAACACCACGGGCCTTCCTTAAATATGCAATTTTCCACCGCCTGAGAAGGTTCCAGAAATCTAGCCATTAAGGCCGACTACCCTTAGCATTTAATTATTTTTCACTTTTATTACAAAAGGGTTGGGCTTTAAATATTTACAAAATATGAGATTAGGTAGCCCAACTTCCGAAAGCCATAACTTTTGAACCGTAGCTCCGATTGGCTATTATAACCACTTTTTAGAAAGGGGAGATCGCGATCTACAGTGCTTGACAAGCGAAGCGCTAGTTAACTGGGGGTTCGACCTAAATTTGGAGCCTCTAAGGTCCTGAAAATTGAGCTCAAAGGTTTTGCACCCTAAAATCTCAACAGTAAATCCTTAATAACTTCGCCAATACAGATGATCTGGCAATGAAATTCAACTGGCATTCTTATATGACTAAGATGAACCTTCACCTGGAAAATTAGAATATTCTGAGTTCAAACGACCAACTTACTAAAAATAGTAAGTTTCCAAAAATAGCAGCTTTGTACAAAATAGCGCTTATTGAATAGAAAAATGCATATTTTTGGGTGATGCAAGATTGCCCTTACACCCAGGATGCTCCTACATCAGACACTCGGGGTAATTTGAGAAGTGACCCTGTCATATCTCAGGTGTACAGAGGAAAACCAAGCTGGTCAACCTCCTCCTTTGTCAGCCATGATGAATCTTCTACAGGCCGTCCTCTCCATTTGACCAGATATTCTTCATATGTCCTATTCCTTATGCTTCTACCAACAGGACTGTCCAGTATGTCTTCAATCTCCTTGGTATCTAAACTACTTGCTAGAATACTCCACTGTGCCACTGTGATCTCATCTTCAACACCTCCTTCATGATACTCTATCAAATCTGAAATGTTAAACACT
>MU223127.1:26633-38963 GCA_018584345.1 Thuja plicata | reverse complement strand
CTAGAAAACACCACGGGCCTTCCTTAAATAGGCAATTTTCCACCGCCCGAGAAGGTTCCAGAAATCTAGCCATTAAGGCCGACTACCTTTAGCATTTAATTATTTTTCACTTTTATTACAAAAGGGTTGGGCTTTAAATATTTACAAAATATGAGATTAGGTAGCCCAACTTCCGGAAGCCATAACTTTTGAACCGTAGCTCCGATTGGCTATTATAACCACTTTTTGAAAAGGGGAGATTGCGATCTACAGTGCTTGACAAGCAAAGCACTAGTCAACCAGGGTTTTGACCTCGATCCGGAGCCTCTAAGGTCCTGAAAATTGAGCTCAAAGGTTTTGCACCCTAAAATTTCAATAGTAAATCCTTAATAACTTCGCCAATATAGATGATCTGGCAATGAAATTCAACTGGCATTCTTATATGACTAAGATGAACCTTCACCTAGAAAATTAGAACATTCTGAGTTCAAACAACCAACTTACTAAAAATAGTAAGTTTGCAAAAATAGCAGCTTTGTACAAAATAGCCCTTATTGAATAGAAAAACGCATATTTTTGGGTGATGCAAGATTGCCCTTACACCCAGGATGCTCCTGCATCAAATTTCATCAATTTTCTTTGGTATTTTAGCCTTTTCTGCTTGGATCCTTTGTTCTCTTTCTGCTTCTTTAGTGTCATCCTTGTCTTCTCTTCCTCTTATATATCTCTTTCATTGTCTCAGTTCTGGTTTCTTGGTTGAGGATTTTGTTTTCATATATGTTTTTACTGTGCCTTTCTTCAATGGTGGTGAGTCTACCTTTGTTTTTTTTCTCCTTGTTCTAGATGCAACAATTATATTAGTAAATTTTGATTTCTTCGCCTTTGGTGGCTCTGCATATTATTCAGTAGACTCTGAATCACTTAACTCTTTGCCTTAATCGATGGGTGACTGTTCCTCAGTGATATCTGCTGACTGTTCCAACTCTTCATCAGTTACCGAGACTTTCTTCTTAAGTTTTTTCACCATTTGTGTTTGCTTCTTCCCTATTTTCTTGACTACTAATCCAGTCTTTATTCATGACTTGGCTTCCTCATATGTGCCAAATATTCTTATATATTTGTCAACTTGTTCATTCAGTAGGGCTTCAATGGCTTATGTAGCCAGATCTATGTCAATTTCATAATCCAATGGTGGTAACCATGTTCTTGGGTTGGCAGCTTTGATGAGTGTAGTGTCAGTGTCAACTAAAAAACATATCTCATCCTTGTATTGTTCAACCAACTGTGCAAGGATTCTCATCCTCTTATGCATTCTATTCTTAAATGTAGTAAAGTATGCATCCAACAGTGGTACGAAATTGTCTCCTAGTGATTTAATGTAATCACTAATCTGTGTTGTGATAGGTCGGTTGGTGTCCCAAGTGACATTACCGATGGAAGGAAAGAAGTTCTGGAAGTAAAAGAATGTGCACATCAATAAAGAACCAAACTTACATGTATTAGATCAGGCTAATCTAATTGTTCTCATGTTTTCTTCCAGTTGTTTCAATAGTAGCTTGGCTAGGTCTAGTTGCACTCCCTTCTTTACTATCTTGTACGCAATGTCAACTACTCCAAAATCAACGTTGTTCATTATTCTTTCTTGAAAGATCTTATATCCAATCACATATGCACCGAATTTCATTTCAGGGTTGATCATTGAATTGACTTTCAGACCTCTGTCATCCCATTCGGCTCCAGTTATCTTTTCAATCTCGGGGCATCCAGGGTGCCTTAGGGATTTTTCCTTCTTGGTGATTGGGTATCCAGTTACTGCATGAATCACATCCTTTATGATTGCCTTAGGTTTATCTAACCACATTTTACCATCATGCACTCGATTGAGCACAATGCAAATCCATTTTGTTTTGAATTCTTTTGGGAATAGTAGGGCATTGGTTAACCCTTTCACTTCAATGTGATTGTACTCGTCCTTTAGGTTTTTGTCTTTGCATAGCTTTTGATAAGCTTCTTCAAGGTCAACATCTCCAATCTTTACAAATTTGCAGTGAATGTATGCACGGATGTCTTCAACCAGTAAAACCCTAGGTGGGATACTCAAGAATCCTCCCTTCTTGTCGGGGTGAGAAGCAACCTTAGGGAAAAACTTGTATTTTGGTTCCTCATAGGTTGATTTCTTGATTAGAATGAACTTCTTATCCTTTTCCATCTTGATCTTCTAGGTTCAAGAAGTGGTTTCCATTGTTTGTTAAATTAGGGCTTCTTCATAAAATAACCTGTTAGCTCGGTAAGTCTTGATACTCACTGGATGCTTGCTGAGAATGCTCAAGATATGTTGGAGTTGCTTTAAAGGTGTTGTGAATCACTCTACAATGTTATCTCTCTGAATCACTCTTCTTCAATCTACAATCTGCTCTTTAACATTGGGTGAATGAATGAGATCATGTTGCCCTTTTTATAGAAAAATATACCCTAAGTGGTGCATTAAATGCTTCACCTACCACTCAATTAATAAAACATAGATGCTCAGTTAACACACCAAAGTCTTTAGCTCGATGAGTATACAATAATCAGTATAAAGTGTCAACTTGGTTGTTGTCCACATGTTTATCGATAATGCTCAGTATATTGTGTGAACTCGGTTATCTTTCATATGTATATTGACATGAAGTTTATGCTCGGTTTATATTGATCAACCATAATAGATTCACAAAACATAACATGCAATACTATAGTGCATCTTCATTCATGCTAATTTTTCATATTCTCAATGAATATAGGAATTGATTTAAAATACAGCTTTGTAGAGTGCAGTTCCATACTTACTTGTATTGCTTAGGAGGGGGTGGTGGAATCACCTGATCCATTAGATGAGGTGTCACCAACTGTAGTGCTTGGTCTAGCATTATCATTTTTTTAAGCTCTCCTCCACATTTGATTTCTCATTCTCCATATATCTTCAATAGTATTTCCATTTGCAAAAGCGCTTGACTCTATTACTCGGTCTTTGTAGTCTTTGCTTAAGTGACTGACCTTATGATAGTGTATGCATGCCATTCCAAGGTTACTCCAGTTTCTAGATCTTCTTATCCATTTCCTCATACAATTATCAGCTATAGTCCATATCTACCACATGTGTAATTTACCCATGTGTTGTAATCCCAAACATATGTATTGTCGACTCTTCTCAGTTGATATGCATTTTCTTGTTCTTTAGGTTTCCAGACTTGCTTTATCCTTTTTTTTTTCATTCATGAAATGTGTGGCCATGCATGTTGCAAGTAGAACAATGTTTTCCCGTGTAATATTTCTTCTTTGGTTTTTTCAACTTAGATCTACATTCATGTGCTTTGTGTCCATGCTTGTTACAGTTATAACAATTACCTATGAATGTAGAAGTAGTTTTAGGAATACCTTTTGTTTTTCTCTTGCAAACATTTGATGTGTGGCCTAGTTTTCCATAGTGGTTACATGAACACTTATTTGGTCTTGGATTTATGTAGACATTCATTTGATTAGCTCAGTTTGATGATTCTCCATGCTCAGTATACCCTAAACTAGTATTGTTGTTCATGAGTCTTCTTTGTCCATTCATAAATTCATCCATTCTTTTTGTACTGTCTTCATCTTTCTTGATCATATCATTATGTTGTTGAATCTTTGCTTCATTCTTCAGTTTCTCATTTTCTTCTTTTAGTTCACCAATAACTTCCAATTTTCCTGTAAGTTCCATGTTCACTCAGTTGGCCTCATCACTCATAAGAACTATTTGATTGGTGATATCAATGTGATTTTAGTAAGTCTCTATATCTCAGATTATTTCTCTTGTAATTTTGCAGTAATCTTTCTCCTGTCATCAATAGATAAAGTTATTTCTTGTTCACTTTGTCTTGCATTATTCATAACATCAATCATTCTTACCATCTATGTCTCTTGATTGATCTATAGTACTTTCACTTGTTCAGTTAGATGTTGATTGATTTTATTTAGGTCTGCAATGGTTCCTTCAGATGTGTCAAATGTATTACCATATCCAAATCCAGATGAATCAAATAGGTCATGTATATCTTCTTCATGATAGTCAGTTTCACTATAGCGAGATGTCATGATTTTTCTTTCAACCAATAACTCTTTCATTTTGTTTCTTGCTTCTTTGTATTGCTAAAAGAAAATATGTATTTGCAACTTCTGATTCTCAATATTTTTGTCAAGCTTATAACTTTCCATTGTATGATCTTTTCTCTCAAGTGATTAAACTTTTCCAAATAAAAGATCTAGCTTTGGTACCAATTGTTGGAATAATGGAAGGGTGTGTACTGGGAGGGGAGTGGTGAATCAGTACCCTTAAAAACTTTTATCAATTAACCTTTAGTACTTATTACTAGCATAACTGACCATTGTATCTTTTCTACTTCATGCATGCAATATCATAACATAAATGTAAATGCATGTAAACAAACATTGAAACATTCATCAAACTCATTAACTCATGACACAAGTATTTGATAACACAGAAACCCTTGTTAGAAGGTAAAAAATGCAGTGGGGATGAAACCCACAAAGCTTCACTATGTGTAGAATCGAAGGTGTTTGTTAGGGCTAAAATCTATGATCACTCATGATGATCTTACCCTATTATGAGTAACATGTCAGACTTGTTAAGTCTGCTAGGTTAAGATATTTTAGCAACACAATCTATGTGTGCACTCATTTAAGATATTTACATAAAGACTGTTAAGTCCATCTTCTTAAAGGATTTTAATGATTTCTAAAATTGTTAGATAGTAACAAATATGTATGACCTGATAGCTTGCAATCTTGAATTCCTGATTACAGATCCTTTAAGTTCTCAAAATATATATCAGCGGTTGTGATGGATAGTACCTTTGTTCTTCTCAGTAGCCTTGTATGTAGTTCTTCATAACTGAATTCTTCTTTATCTATCCTTCTACATGAAAACCTCTATCTAATCCATAGATGTCCTTGGTGGATACAATCATCATGTTCTTGATTGATTAATACATCTATATATCCAAGATTTTGACCTAATCAGGTTTCACGCTTTTCTTGAAAAACTCTAAGATCAAAGGTTTACAATTTGACCTTGATCTCCTAGTTTGCATTAATACAATCAGTTAAATAATTAAATCCATCATTTACACTTTTCTTGATCCACAATAAATGGTTATCCAACTAAGAAAAAAGCTATTTTAAAGACTAAAGTGCTTTAGCTGACGTGTAGTTTGAGATCTTCTTTTTTTCCAGTGAAATGTTGTCTCTTGGTGTAGACTGGTGCTCGGTGATATCTTTGTATACTAGTGCTCAGTGATGTCTCTGTAGACTGATTCTTGGTTGATATACTGCTCTATGTAAAAAAAAATTCAGTGACCACTGTGCTCGATAAATATTGTTGCTCGGTGATTGTTGTCGCTCGGTGATCATGACCGACCAAAACTGTCTGTTTGTATACTAATGACAACTTCTGATCCTTTAAGGATTATCAATTTTAATTAAATTCATTGAATTTATAATAATTGAATTTAACATTTCATTAATGATGTAGTATAATATCATTTCATTAAGTACATTCATATCAATTAGAATCATTTCACTTGCATTAATTACATGACATTAATTATCATCATCAAGTACATTGCATTTAAGTTAGGTGCATACTAAAAGCATTTAATTAATCATTAAGTAAAGTGGAATTACATTAATCATTATCATTTAAAGCATTTAATTTTGTTATCATTTAGTGACATTTCATTCAGGTTCATTCCATTGGCATATCAAAATCATTTCATAAGTTCATTAATAAATTGCATATCATTAATCATCGTATTGAGTTGCATATTAGTTGCACATCTCATTATCATTCTATAAAAATTAAAATCATTAAGTTCATTCAACATCATTATTTCATATCATAAGCATTGCATCTTCAAAATCATGTCAAATCATTACATTACATCTATAAAGATCAATCATCATATAAGAATTTATCCATAAATTATTCATCTAAGTAATACATTCATTTAGGCAAAATAAGTACATCCATACATAAAAATCACATTGCATCCATACATAAGCATCAAGGTACATCCAAGAATTAACATCCATGTCAAATAAGTGCATCGATATATCCTGCATAAATAATAATAATAATAATAAATACATAATAGATTCATATAGAACTACATCCATCTACATAAACCATCACAAAATCATAAAGTCCAAACATATCATGACATCAAAAGGAGATAAATCATAAACATTAAGGAAAGGTGAGAGTAGATCAAGGCATCTATCAAATTTCCATAAGTAGGTATCTATCAAATTTCCATAAGCAAGAGTCCATCAAGAGTCCATAATCAAAGTACATCATCAACTGTCAAAGGGTGCACATCATCAAAATGAGATCAAAATGGTACATAAAATGATACATCAGTATGCATATAATCAAATGAGGAAAACTCTAGCTCTGTCCATCTCTAGCCCTTGTATGCCCACCTGAACCTGAAGGTGCACCACAACTAATGCCAAAATATTGATCATCTAGAGGCCTAGATGATGATTGACCTACCTACATAAGAACCTGGCTACTCTATTTAACCTGTGCCAAAATCTGTACCATCTATGTAGCCAAACTCTCAATAATGCTCATATTCTGAGCCATATGACTCTGCAAGGTATTCATACCTTCCTACAATACCTGTATATCAAGACTAGGTGCAGGAGAAGCCATATGAGGAACTAGAACTGCTGGGGCAAATGGATGAATTGGAGGACCGCGTACACCATTTTGACCTAATCTGGGACCTCACTCAACCCATCCCTGAATAAAAACCTCCATCAGTCTAGGAGATATCTATCCCATCTATCTTGATAGATCATGTCCACCCCAAACCCTAACCCTACATCTACCATCACCACCCATACTGTTAGAAACATTGAGGGGGGGGGGGGGTGAATCAGTGTTTGTCTTTTTAACTAATTTTCAGCAACTTAAACATAAATCAAACATACATAGAATGAAGCTTAACATAACAACTCATAACACATGATATGATTATGGGGAAACCTTGATTAGAGGAAAACCCCAGTGGGAATTAGTACCCACAAATATTGTATTAAGTATAATGAACTTGTGAGAGTTCCTTTGCCCTGTTAGAAGCAGTCTTTAAAATATGAGTACAATGACCTGGTTAAAGGTCGGACCCTATTAGGATTCCTTTAAAAAACCTTGTTAAAGGTAGATGGCTCACTGCCTAGGCTCACTACCCAATAAGATGAAGGCTACAACCTTCTGAAAGATGATATGCTCTATATCAAAATGAGCTGCTATGATGACACTGTTGTCTAATTAGTTCCATGTATATGTGAATGCTCTTGCTCTCTCAAAGAGCTATATCATGTACTGACTTCATAGTACTATCCCTCTATAACTTCCTCTTACACAATTATCGACACTTCTATCACATCTTTACATTACATACTTATATATTTAAATCTGAATAGGTGCGACCCAAAATAGAACACTAGTCGGCCCTAAAAAAAATATACAACGCTTCCAAACAAGTCAGCTTCAAGTGTGATTACTAGAATGTTGATTACATCATTACAAACATATAAAAAAAGGCGCTTAGCCAGTACATCATAAAATAACACACACTGATCAAATCACTTAGTCAGCTTCCATGCTCTATTTCCTGGACCGCTGGTCTATTGATCTTCTTGTAACTTTGTTTTACTATAGTTCCATACTATGTGTGTCTAGATGTAGTATGTACACGTGTCATACAACTTATATCTAAATGCGCATAAGCTGAATTGATCTCTCGCATGTGCATTGATGTGCTGATCGCTGAGTATCTCTGTTCTGCCCTATTTTCCTTAGTCATTTTATCTTTTAAGATAGAGACTAAGTATGACTTTGTTGCCATGAAAAAAACACAAAATGAGTCATGCATCCTCAGGTAGTCAACTTGCCAACAATCTTCCCTTTTGTCATTTATGGCAACAAAGGAATGTGACCAAGTTACTCAAAATTACTTAACACAAAAAGTGACTGTATAACATCATATATACATATACTTCTCCACATATAAACATTCTATATTACTCCCCCTTTGACATTAATGACAAAGATGTACAAAAACTTGTAAGTCTAGTGCATACTTACTCCATATACGCTTCAGGTTATGCAATTTTAAGAGATTGGATCTCTTTCTGCCAAAATGCTTTCATAGCATCAACTATTTGTAGATGCGCGCACAATGCATATGTCAGTTTCTCCATTTTTATCAGATCCATGCAGGGACCTTGATCATATATCACAATAGTGGCATCAATCTATTTGATGTTCTCATTGAGGACTGCTAAAGATGGCACAAGTGCATTTCTTAACTATGTTTGCCTTACCCTTATCTTGCTGATTTCTAACTTTGCTTTCTCAATTTTGTCTAACTGCCCTTAGTAGACATTGTTTCATATGTTCATGTCTTGCATCAAATTTTCAACTAATTTTATTATGCTATCTATCATTAACTTTTCCTCTTCTACCTTTTTTGTGTGTTTAGAGGTGAGCTTCACTCTATCCATACAGTTTTCTATGACCGTCTTTCCTTTATCTACCAATTCCTTCAATATAGATTGTCCAGTCTTTAAGCAGTTCAAATCTAAGGTAAAGTTCTTTACCAAATCATTTAGTCTCTCCTTCTTATATTCATCTTCTGCAATCTTAGTAGTTGAGTCTACTAAGCTTATAAAATGTGTTTTGAAGTTTGACAAAATATTGTCCACATTGTCAACTGATTGGACTTTGGCTACTTTCTGGTCAGCCGACACTAAGTCATTCAAAATGTTCACCGTTTCCAAAAAGTGAGGGTTCCTCATCACTTGTTTTTCCTTTTCTTTTTCCATATTAAGAACGCTGATTTTGACTAGGTCTTCTTCTCCCCATGCATCCAAACTTGCTGACTCAAGAGTTAACCTTGACAACAATGAGGTAGATGGTTGAGTGGATGGTGAGAATATAGTGTTCTAACTAGTATCCATGCATTCAACCTTTACTAGTTTCACGTTTATCAGTGTCTTATCACCTTGCATATCATCTTGAGTATATTCATTTGTGTCAATTTGATCATTGATGGGAGCTTCATCTTGTTGTGCGGTGGTATCATCAGTGCACATTTCTTCAGTGCTTACAAATGCCTTATCAACTTTGTCCATATATTTTTTAGATGCAGTCATGGATATCTTGACATTGTCAACTACTATAGTGTCTTCTAAATCTTTATCTGTATCATAAGTTATTGTCACTGTGGATGCTAAAACCTGTGGACTTGTTATAGGTGCAATCTAAATTACTAGTTCTGTAGCCTATTTGGGAGGAGCTGGAGTAACTTTTTCTATAGGCACTGTTGGTGGATACATGTGTCTGTCCATAAAGACTTGTGCAAATGCCTTTTTAGTCTCCTTACCTATCTGTTCATACTCCTTGTTCATAATTTGTAAGGTCCTTGTCTTAGTTCAGAGATGAGGCTTCACCAGATCTAACAATATAGCCTTCTCATCATACAAACATATAGGAAGAAGAGTATCCAATGTTTCTTCTCTTATCCTCATGTCTTCCTCAATTGCATGTCTTTTCATTATCTCAAACAAGTTCCATAACTAATCTGGTATTACTATCTTGAGTTCAAGAACTATCTTTTTGAACTTGATCATGTGAGATATGATCATAGAGTGTATCTCCATTTTATCAATTTATTGATACTTGTCATAGACTTTGGAAATTGTACCTAATCTCCCTTCATTAACAATCCCGTTTCTCAAAATATTTAGACTAGGTCTAAATCCTACCTCAGGAGGAGCTTGAATATTTTTAGCTTTTCTCCTAGTGTTCCTTGAGGATGGGTGATTTGCAGGCCCCTAATTTCTTCCTCTAGTCTTCTTGCTTGGTGTAGACAGTGGAGATGAATCTAAGTCAATGGTGGCAGAGGGTGTAGAGGTGCTCTCTACTCTCTTCTTCTTCCGGATCTGTTCAAATTTCTCAAGTTCCTTTGCTATCTTAGCATCTCTGGCTTTGTCAAGATCTTCTTGGGAGACTCCATGAACTTTCAGTATGTTGGATGTAATTCTAGATGATTTCCTTTTATTATCAGCACTGTGTAAAATAGTATCCACTTCATTGGTCTTCTCTCTATATGTGCCCCACCTAGGCTCATTAGGATCTTTGGGCGCTGACAATAGAACTTGCACATATCCTTCTAGCACATGTTTGATGATTCAGATGTTGTCAATCAATTGACCACGCAAGATCTCAAATAGGTTGTATTGAGTGTTGTCCTTCACCATTCTTATAGCTGCTAGGACTGTTGCTACAGAGACACTATTCAATCTACTATCTTGCTGAAACTTATATCTGAGTATCATTGTTAGAAGTTTTATATCATCTTCTTTCATAGGGTCAACTTTCATTCCGCGCTTGTCACTTCTGGACAGACAAACTTGTTCAATCTTCTTTTTGACATCCTTGCCAGTGGGAAAGAGTGGTCCCATATTTGGAAGTCTAGTTAATTCATGAATTAGGTCTATTGTGATATGTACAAGGACCTCACCAATCCAATAAAGATCATCATGTATTCTGCTCAACAAAATATTTACCCATTCAGACTCATCAAACTCATGCACATTAGAATACTTGAAGATAGGGTTATCAATCAAGTGAGCGAATTCATCTTTGAATGTGTAGTCAGGTTTCATCATGGATGCCATATGAGTAGCTACTTTGACATCTCCTATTGTTTCCTTCTTGCAGTATATGTATGCGCGGATATCTTCCATGTGAACAACACCTAGCGGGGTTTTGGAGAAAGCCCCTTCCACATCATCCAGTATGGATTTGAATGGATGTTTCTTGAATACAAATATTTTCCTCTCTACTATATCAAACACAACTAGAGTCACCATATTTACTTGGGATTTTCTTAAGTAGGGTTTCACAAAATTCTGAAATGACGCGACTGCTAGGGTTCCGTTTCAATCTTTTTGTCTGTTTTCTCAACTACAAAATCTATTATGCCTTTGTGCCTTGATGTCTAGTGCTCCAATGCTCTCCAAATTCTATGCTCTTCAAATGAAAGTGTGAAGATGATTGAATTCTTTCTTTGTTTTTGTACAATCTACCGCATTTAATGTTTGCAACCGTATGAAAATTACCTAGGGATTTTGAAACTTTGATCCTGATGCATTTTAGACAATGCGTGAATGCACATAGCAATATAATTTTCTTGTAATCATGATTTCATAGGTGCATATTCAGAGGTGAGTATACGAACCACGCAGGGGTCTTGAGCTAGAATAGCTCCCCCTAAGACCAAGAAGGTCTATTCAGGTAGAAGTAGAGGGTGCGTCCACTATGGATGCATCAACTACTTTGTCAACATCATTGTTCTTCTTTACTTCAACCCAATTTTTTCTTGAATCTTCATTTTATTGAACAAACTTAACTTCTCCTTTCTCTTCAAATAGTGATTTCTTAGGTTCATCTTGCTTCTGAGTTTTGGATATACAAAAATTTGAGATGTGTCCTGCCTTTCCACATGTGTGACAAATGATAGGAGGTCTGATGATTTTGTTCATCATGTTGCATTGCTTTGTTGTGTGTCCATTATATTTACACATCTGACATGTAGTGTTCTACAAATTCCTTTGAGGTTGATTTCTCTAATTGTTTTGATTCATTCTTCTTTTATTCTGCTGTGATTGAGTTCTGCAATGTATATCCCTATGACCAAATTTATTACAAGAGAAACAATAACCATTGAAGGGTCTTACCTTTTTGCAATATCTTGCCAAATGACCATGTTTGTTGCATGCATAACAAGTCCTGTTAACTTGCTTGATTTCCCTTTTTGGTAGATCAGCTTTAATCTCTTCAACATTTTCAACTTTCTTTATTTATGAAAGTGCTTCATGAGGTTTCTCTATTTCCTATAATGAATTGACTTCAGTTTGTGTTATATTGAATCCAAGACCAGTAGTGTCACCTTTTTGCTTTTGTGGATTGAGCTGAGATTGAAGAGAATCAGAACTTGTGTGGAGTTTATCAATCTTATCCTTTGCTTCTATTAATTCAGATTCCAACTTCCTTTTTATGTTTTCTAATTCTAGAACTTTCATGTTTTCTTTTAAAAGTTCATCATCTAGTTGCTTGTTTTCTTTGATCTTTTCTTCAATAGCAATTTGGTTGTCTATGAGTTGTTCATCTAGATTTTCAACTTTATCTTTCAGAGACATATTCTCTTCATTGAGCTTTTTGATCATTTTCCCTAAGTCACTTGT
>MU223127.1:0-16702 GCA_018584345.1 Thuja plicata | reverse complement strand
ATATATATATATATATATATATTTCATCCACCTTATCATTATTTCTATTTTTATTTTTTGCTAGGTAATGCACAACTGAAGCTGCGATAGAGGGTTTTTAGTCTAGCTCGAACCTAGGGGAGATCACAAGGGGGACCTCCTCCCCATGAATATACCACAGAAGCCAGGAAGGCCACTGAAATCAACAAAAGCCACAAAAGTAACTAAATGTCACTTTGGGGGATTCAAACATGGATCTCTAACATGAGAACTTTATGGCCTTGTTATTTGAGCACTACCCCATTAACACCATCCACCTTATCTTTATAAAGATCTTAAAAAAACTAAATCTTTGATTTTGAAAAATAATTTAAATAAGCATAAAAATATAAATAAATAATCAAAATATTGAAAAAATCTAAAAAGCTAATATCTACTTTATTTAATTTATACATGAATTTTGATTTCATTCATACAATATATAATATGAATTTAGTACAAAATAAAATTCATAAATTATTTTCATGTTTAATTAATATCTAAATCATTACATATAATTTATATTTAAAAAAATATATCAATATTTAAAAAGGCTAAATAATTAAGAAATTCTAAATCTCAATAAATTTTATAAATCCCATAATATTTTCCCTTTCCCACAAAATGATCGTGTATAGCATCTAAATACTCCTACTTTGTTTATTGATTTTAACACTATAAATTTTATTTTTAAACATTTAGTTAATGTAAAACATGAAATTAGTATGCAAGTAAATACATCAATTATTAATTTTGAATTTATTTTCTTATATATATATATATATATATATATATATATATATATATATATATAAAATTCTAAAAATGTGTAGATAAAATCTCTCTAAAACATTAAACTATGGCAGATGAAAATTTTACAAGTTATACTAGTAAGTTTTTCCTCTAAATGTCTTATTTGGTAAACTAGAGGAACATACAATTTATTATTTTAATAATGTTAAATACTAATATATTAAGTATTAATTTATCTCACATTGGATGACAGATAAAAATTTTACAAGTTATATGAGTAATTTTTTCCTCTAAATGTCTTATTTGCTAAACTAGAGGAACATACAACTTATTAATTTAATAATGCTAAAAACTAATATACTATTTTTGATTTTCTTTAGGATCAATTTTTGCGTTTTTGGTATTTTATGAGGATCAATTTTACTGTACAAGCCCTTCAGCTAGATGTCAAGCATAAAACTGCTTTAAGTGTAGAGTATTGATAGGATTAGGAAGGACATCTCCTTCTGGTGTAGCTAGTTGATAAGCTCATGTCCCAAAATTTGTTGTGATAACAAAAGGCCCTAGCCAGTTGGGTTCAAACTTGCCTTTTTTTCTCTGTTTGGTTGATTCTTAGGATTCTCTCTTAGAACAAGATCCCCCACTTGAAATTTTTGTGGCTTTACTTTCTTGTTGTACCCTTTGACATCCTTTTTTGATATATTTTCAAGTGATCGAACACTTGTTGTCTATGCTCATCCAATAGCTCTAGTGCTTGAACCCTATCTATGCAGTATTGCTCATCTGTGACAAGACCTTGAAGAGATACTCACAAAGAATGAATTTCTACTTCAATTGGTAACATTGCTTTTGTGCCATAGACTAGAGAAAATGGCATAGCTCATGTTGGTGTTCTGATACTTGTTCTATAGGCCCATAGTGCTGGATTCAATTGCAAATGCTAGTCTCGACCAGACTTACTCATAGTTCTGTGTAGGATTTTTAGAATATTTTTGTTTGTTCAGCCTCATCTTTTCCATTATGTTGAGGATAATAGATGGAAGAGAAGTTTTGAGTAATGTGAAACTGTGTACAAAGGTCCTCAATATCTTGGTTCTTGAACTACCCCCCATTGTCTGTTATAATAGATGAGGGTATCCCATACCTACAAATGATATAGTTAGAGTAGAGATAGTAATTTCCCCAAGATACTCATCATCTTGTGCCCTCACTTGCATTTGGACTCGGATAATATGACATCATGACTGGAGCCATTGCGTGCTTGGTGATGGACGTATTTTGATTAGTATTTGAGTGTGTGCCTGAGTCTATGAGAAATTATTTTCATGATGCACCATAGGTTTAGGGAATAGGTCTGTTTGGTTCTTAAACAACTTTCTTGATGTGTCAAAATTGAAATAACAAGATAAAACACCCCAAAAAATAATATTTTGACAGACACTGACATTTATGCTACCTAAAAACAATCTAGAATTCATCAGACAGACCCTGGAGTTGAAACAATTTTCACGTCTTTCAAAACAAAGTGGAAAAATAAAAAAATTCCATTAGAAGGTCACATCTGGTAAATCCTAGGTCGCATTTGGTAAACAGGGTTGCATTTGGTAAACAAGATCATTTTTGGTAAATCCTGGATCAAATCTGGAAAAGAGAGTCACATTTAGGAAGAAAAGGCTCGCATCCCAAAAATCTAGGATCACATATGGTAGGTCTCATCTATGACAAAGGGTACTTGTAAATGTGTTAGATGCAACAACTTTGTAGTTTTAGATACCCTTTCTGCTTGTCAGTCAGAATTTGTTGTTCTTGTTGGTCCATCCAATGTTGTTTCTCAATCTAATTGGAATTCTACCTTTCATGTTCTTTAGGGTTCTTGTAATTGATCCCAAATCATGTTATCACTTTACTAAACAAATCTTCTTGGTTCCAAGCTCACTATCAGGGCATTCTAACCCTCTAACAGTGGAATCAATCACTTCAAACAATCAAACTCACATTCACCACAACTTGGACAAACACATTTGGACAATTTGGAAATTCCTTTTGGCACAATTGGAACACTTTTGACAAGATTGAGACATTTCTTTCATGTTTAACACAATAATTAAAAAATATCTTGCTGGTGATTCAGAAAGAACTCCAAGATTGCTTAAATTTCAACAAGGAGAGACATCTCAAAATCCCCTCTTTGATCAAGACTCACCCAACATGGATGTACCTAATAGAGAATGGAGTGCTACCTTTGATGAATATGACCAAGATGATAACCAAGATGAAAGAGAAATTCAATAAGAGAGAAATCATGATCATCATTTGTTTGATTTGAATAGTGAAGAAGACATAACCAAAGAAGAATATAACAAACTCAAACAAAGTCAGAAGTTTCAAAATACCTTGGAGAAAATCATTGGGGAAGACAAAGAAAAATACTTCCTTCACCTAGCTTATCTTGGAGTCAAACTCCCCAAGGACTATGATGTCAAAAGATAGAAGGAACAAGAGGTACAAACACCCATATAAATTCTCTCGAAACAACTATATCAAATGCAAATGAAACTCACATCGCTTAATAAAAGAGAAGAGTGAACCAATGAAGAAATACTCCTTGGAGCACATATGTTTGTTTCCTTTTGACAAAAGCATAAACATGGTTCCATTCCCACCTAACATGGCATGACCCAAATATGAAAAATACATGGGAGAAACGGATCCACATGACCATGTGAGATAATTTTGTGCTCTAATCATAGAATACATGCACAAATTGACATACTTGATGAGACTATTTCCAGGAAGTCTAGGTGGAAATGCTATGGTATGATTCTCTAAACTAACACCTAGTGTACAAACATTTGAGAAGTTAATTCAAAGATTTTTCCAACACTACTCCTATAACATACAACACAATGTTACCATGATGAATCTTTGCAATACAAAACAACGGATAGGTGAATCCTTCACACATTTTTTGCAACGGTGGAGGAAAATATTTGCAAGGTACTCAAGACAAATACCTGAATCTGAAAAAGATGGAGATATTTATAAAAAACTCAGTACTTGAAAATAATTACACTATACAAATGCAATATTCTCCCAATTTTGATAGAATGATAAAGAATGTCATTCGTGCTGAAGAAGTTATGGTCAAGAAAGGGGAAAGCATGCTCCAGAGTGACAATAAATCCTCTAACAACTATAACAACAAACCTAAATGGTGGAAAAAGAAAAAAAAGGTTGTTAATGATGGAGTAGTGGAAGCCTCGAATGTGAATGTTAAACCAGCTATGTTTAATCTTACAAATAGCCTACAAGCAAGCAAAGAAGCTAAGGTAACAACAACAATACCATGAGAAAAAAATGATGCCAACAAGAATAAGTCATGGATGTCTAAACCACAGTGGACATTTACTCCATTTGGAGAACCTCTTGAGATGGTTTTGAAGACTCTCTTGAATAATAAAATCATCACTTTATTGTATTCAAAACCATGAGAACTAGAATTAAAACCAAGGTGGTGGAACAATAATGCCTATTGTGAGTTCCATAAGAATAAAGGACACAAGACTAATGACTGTGTTAAACTCAAACATGTTATACAAGATCTCATTGATAGAGGAAAGATAAAAGTTGAGGGACATACATCTAATGAAGATCACACGACATATAATAAACCATTTCCCAACTATAAAAGGAGAAGTCTCTAAAGGGAAAGGAAATGAAGTCAATTACACCTATTCTCATAATGATAATTTGATCAATATGTTGGACATAGAGAATGAATCAATCAATGTGATCGCTATTAGAGGTGTTAAGGAAAAGTCAACGCATTCAAATGTGGTGACATGAATCCAAGCACAAATCATGATTAAAGGGGTTAATTCCTCATCAAAATAGGCAGCATCATCTAAACCACATGTTGTCACAATTCCTAAACCAGCAACCTCAAGAAAAATGGTTCCTACACCTTCTGATAACTACAACTTGGTGGACCAATTACAAAGAACCTCAACTCAAATCTCTATATTTGAGTTATTGAAGATCTCTTCAGTGCATAGGGAAGTTATTGAACAAGCCCTAAATTCTACCAATGTTTTGAAAGACATAGATGTAGACAAATTCTAGGAAATGGTCAATCACATATCAGCTCCACATTATCTCTCTTTTTTGGAAGAGAATGATAAATCTTTGAATTGTCCCCATAATAAACCCCTTCACATTGAGGTTATGATCCATAAACACTGTGTAAAATGTGTATTGATAGCTAGAGGCGTGAGGTTGAATACTGTGTGTGTTATTTGTGTACCTATTGTCTACAACACAACACTTCAATAAATCATTATATTAGTGAAAAGAAAGAGTAAACAAGAAAATAATTCACTAAAACTGACTTATTTCTTCCTATCTAAGAGGAGTGTGAATAATGTGCAATTTGATGATATAGAACCGAAAAACTGATTTGGTAAAGCCTGCGAATCATTTTTGGAACATATGGAGCAATTCAACATTTTCGGTAACTATCACAAAAATTTTACTGTATTGTGTAGAATATCATCTACACATTTGATTTTATTCCCAATTGATCAGAAAGAGAACAAAATGAGTTTCAGTTGTCTGGTACGAGTTTTGGAGCTCCTAAATAGCTCAAAAAGTCAAATATATAGCTCAAATTTTACTTTTTACCCATTCATTTTCACTTTTATCCTTGGTAATTCAGAGAGCTTTGTAGAGAATATGGTGGTCCCCATGCATAAGAATCATTTTGATCTTGGCCATTGACATCACCATCTAGCTGACTACCCACCTCTGGTAAGTTCTCAAAAACCTACCTTTTCAAGTTTTCAATTTCCAGTTTTGTACATTTTTGTAGAAGTTATAGAAAGTTTTGTTTTGAGTTGCTTCTCATGTTTAGGGTCACATCCTGTCAATCTCGAGTCACTTCTTGTGTTCACCTAAAATCCTGTGTCACATCCTATAATTTCAGGATTGCACCCTGTTTAGTTATATTGCATCGCATGTTACAATTGAGAATAGGATATTTAAGTTTTTCGCATCCTATTTGAACAGGGTCGCATGCGGCATCCTGCGCCGCATCCTGTTAAAAAAAAATCACTTCCTGGATGCCCCATCACATCTTATTAATTGGAGATTACATCCCATAAAAGGGATCACACCCTATAAAAGAAGATTTGTTCCTAGTTTTTGATTTACTATTCTTCCAATTTTGATTGTTTTTCTGTTTGGTGACTAGAAAAATATAGCTGATTATGTTTCTACTTAGTTGCCTTCGATAGAATACTGATTTGAAATTTTCTGTAATTACTATCTTTTTAACAGGTTCCTTTTGAGGTCATCTCATTCAAAGGATTGTACCCTGGTCGTGTCCTTGCATTGTAAAGATCTTTGACCGGCGATGAGGCAGAGTTAGTCGTGTGTGTAGGTTTACTGTCTTTGAGAGATTTACCCAACATCAGGGTAAATCGAGGGTTGTTGACAACTCTGGCCAAGAGGTGGCATTCTGAGCACAACACCTTCCATCTCCCAACTAGTGAGACGACCATCACACCCGAGGATGTATGGCACATACTTAGAGTTCCTATGATGGGTTGAGAGGTGCAGTTCGAGTCCACTTATGTTATAGCTATTGCCACAACTCAACATTTCTTTAGTGATGATACTATTTCTCACTGATACCTCACTTGGGATTATATGTGCGATCACTATGATCGTCTGCCAGTATACTTGGCTAGTTTGATTGGAGGTGTCCTGATACCTGACTAAGGACAGCACAACTTTATGGTCAGTTGGGTAGACATGTTAGAGTAGATGATTGTTTCTTCTCGCAGATTTGCATGGGGAAGTTGTATTCTTGCTCACATTTATAGGGAGTGGCATGAGATCATGTATCAGTATTCTTGTAGTATGACAGTAGGGATCCTTGTACTATAGATCTGGGCCTAGGAGCACATCCTAGTTACATGACTGGTGCAGGAGCAATCTAAATGAACCAAGTGTTCCTATGGAACCTAGGGGTTCTCTCAAGGTCCTAAGAGGCCTTTAGTGATGTTAAGACATTGGGTTAGTCACTAGACCACCTTGTAAGGCCATAGTTCCAAGTTTGGCACCTTATGAGCCCTTGGGAAAATATTGGTCATTAATGGTCCACAAACCTAGGAATATTTTGTTCTTAGGTTTTTCATGTTTGGATCCACTAGGGATCACAAAAATAACATTGTGACCAAGTTTGGTCATCAGATTTGCAAAATTGCAAAACATGTAAAAGTTGCTCAAAAGTTGTCAAGCAACTTTTGAGCAAACTTGACAAATTTTTGAAAAATAACTCCCAAACGGTCAAATCAGTTCAAATATGTTATCTAACCATTGGGAGTGCCTACAAAATTCCTTTCAGGTGGGTGGTAGGATAATGATGTAATTTGGCATTTGAAATTAATAAAATATAACCATTTTCCTGCATTCTCGAGAAACAGTCTTTATGTATGGCCAGATACAGACAAAAGGACATGAAATTATAACACCAAGGGTTAGCTCTATGAATATTCTTTCATTTTCCTTTGGTCTCATGTGCTGATCAATCTTAGTTTGAAATTTATGAATTTACAAACTCACTGCCTAGTTTGTAGGCCCTAAATCAGGGTTTAGGAAAGAATTGAGTGTATTTCACTGTTCCACCATGGGAATTCAATGAACCTTGGTAGAAAGCATGTTTTTATGATTCTATTTACGATTATTTAGGATAGGTTCTCCAAAATACAGGGAGATGTAGTTACAATGATGCCCTAGGTGTATATCCTTATGTATGCACCAATCCAGAATTAGGACAACAATCATAACTCTAGTTTTGGGATTCATCAGAGGCTCTAAGTTGGAGGAAGAGACCCTTGAACCCACCCTCACATGATCCAATCATTATTTTTAAATTTGGATGCATCCTAAAGGCACTTGTAGAGTAAATGGAGGCCTAATTAGCCCTAATTACATAAGGAATTTTGTGTATCATCATGTCTCTTTCTCATTTCCATGTTCTATGGTTTGAGTCCAAAGTCCTAGGCCATAAAGGGTGTCTAAATACCTAATCATTTAAGGGGGTTATGTGGAATAATTTCATTTAAGATCAATTTTCCTTCAGGAAAAGGCTACAATCCTAGTCTTGGTCTTGTTAAGCAACTATGTCTTATGGGTTGCATTTGAGTGAAAGAACCATTGGAACTAAATGTTAGGGACCTAACTAGACCATACCTATGAGCATAGGTCACCCCTGGTCCTATTAGTCACTTTGGGGGTATTGTTGAGAATTTGGGTCAAGTGCTTGTGAAGCCAACCTTGGTAGTTGGTGTTGTAGGATTGGTAAAACCTAGTGATTAGGTTTCCCTTGGGGCTTTGGGGTTGTGATAACCTTAACCAAGTCCTTTCCCACACTTGTGATAAGTGTGAAGCACCTTGGCCTTGACAAGTTGGTGTTTTGGGTGCATTTCTCTATTTTGAGTCACCTAGAGGCATCCAGTTGCCCATTTTGCATCAAGTGGTATCAAAGATATGTCTTCTCTTGAGGATGAAGATATCCCTTCAAGGGTTAAAAACATTGAATTAGAAAAGATGGTGAGAGAACAGAGGGTAGAAAATGCATCATTGATAAGAAGACTTCAAGAGTTGGAGAACAAGGTAGAGAGGGGAAAAGAGGACACTTCTGGTGGTGAAGAAGGGAGTGATTCAGATGAGGAAATCCCTGATCAGGATGTGAAAATTCCTACAAACCAGAGACCCCTTCTAGATTGCTTAAAGTCTATGGGGAGAAGAACCATGGAGGAGAAGTTGGATCTACCAACTTTTAATGGAAAGTTGAATGCAAATTTGGCCTTGGATTGGATAGAGGCTCTAAAAAGCTTCTTTGAGTGTGAGGACATCCCTGAGAAGTAGAGAGTGAAGATGGAAAGATCCAAGTTGAAGGGGGCATCCCTAACTTGGTGGAACATCATCCAAATAAAAAGGGTGAAGAATGGGAAGAGTGCGATCTCTTCATGGAATAAAATGATTGCATTGGTCAAGGAGACAGTCTATGTGCCTCAAGACTATGGGGTATAACTCCATAGGAGAAAGAAAAGCCTAAAGAAAAAGGATATGGTTGTAGTCTCATACACCAAGGCGTTCCTAAAGCTATGTATGAAGACAAATGTGGCAGAAGATGAAGAAGAAAAGTTAGCAAGATATATGAATGGCCTTAAGGTATCCATTCAAGAGGAACTTAGCCTACATTTTCCTACCATAGTGAACAAGTGCTATCAAATAGCACTCAAGGTAGAGGAGAATTGGAAGAGAAAATAGGAGTTTAGAAAGGGAAAGAGTAATGACAGTGGGAAGAACTTTAGAGGAAGAGGAACCTCTTGGAATAGAGGACAATAAATTGGTAATAGCAGTAGGACCCCTAACTAAGGAGACAAATAAAACAATGATACAAACTTCAGAGGTAACTATAGAGGGAGAATACCCTTCAATAGGGAAAGGAAAAACACTGGAAGAGGAAATGGACCATTAAGGTGTTACTGCTGCAATCAATTGGGACACCATGCTGGTAGATGCCCTAAGAAGAGAAACAATAACAATCAAGGAGAAAGAAGAGCACAACTCATTCAAGAGGACAAGCAAGAAGACAATGAAAATGCAAGGGACTTAGAAATAGAGGAAGGATCATGTTTTATGATGAGACAAGTCTTCCTTTGACTTCCACAAAGCCAAGAACCTCCTCAAAGAAAGAATCTTCCGAACAAAGATCAAATACAATGGGAATGTATGTAATTTACTTATAGATTCTAGCTCAACTAAAAATTTAGTATCTTGTGAAATGGTATAGAAGTTAAACCTCCCTAAGAATCCTCATCCTTTTCCTTATCATTTCTCCTGGCTAACAAAGGGTCAACAAATCTTAGTGATTGAACAAGCATGGATAGAGTTTTCTATAGCAGACTTCAAAGATAAAGTTCTCTATGATGTTGTTGAAATGGATGCTTCCCACATCCTTCTAGGAAGGCCTTGGTAGTATGATGTAGATGCCACACACCATTATAGGAAAAATATCTACTCTATCACCAAAGACGGGAAAAAATTCACCATGAAGCCTCTGCCTGATACCAAAATAGAGAAAGAACCTACTGTTATAACACCGGGGGAGAAAGAAATGTTAAAAGTTTTAAAAGAACTTGAAACTGAAGCCTTTGTCTTAATATCCAAGCCTAAGGATAGTATAAGGTCTGATAATGATTATACTATACCAGATGAAGTGAAGGAATTTATTACAAAATATAGTGATGTCACTGTTAGTGGTTTACCCAAAACCCTCCCTCCCTTAAGAGATATCAGTCACCAAATAGACTTGATACCTAGCTCCTCCTTGCCTAATAAGGCCCCATACAAGATGACACTAGTTTAGCATGTAGAGATTGCAAGGAAAGTCAATGAATTGTTAGAGAAAGGACTCATCCAAAAGAGTCTCAGCCCATGTGTTGTACCATCAGTTTTAGCCCCTAAAAAGGATGGCAAGTGGAGATTGTGTACTGACAGCAGAGCCCTAAACAAAATCACTATAAGATATAGATTTCCAATTACAAGAATGGAAGATCTTCTGGACCAATTAGGCACTGCTTGTTATTTTACAAATATTGATTTAAAATCAGGCTATCACCAAATTAGGATAAAGTCAGGAGATGAGTGGAAGACAATGTTTAAGAAAACTAAGGGTTTGTTGGAGTGGCTTGTTATGCCATTTGGTTTGAGTAATGCTCCTAGTACATTCATGAGACTCATGAATGAGGTCTTCATTGATTTTATTGGCAATTTTGTGGTCATATATTTGTATGACATTTGGATTTATAGTCATAGCAAAGAGGAACATCTTGATCAAGTTTTGAAGAGACTCAATTAGCACAATTTAGTGATTAACTTGGAAAAGTGCATGTTCATGAAGAAGGAATTTGTCTTCTTAGGACTTGTCATCTCCCAAGGCACCCTCAAAATGGATCAAGAGAAGGTGGCAGAAATAGTCAACTAGCCTCCACCAAAGAACCAAGGTGATGTTAGAAGTTTTCATGGTTTAGCAACTTTTTATAGAAAGATTATTAAGAATTTTAGCCATGCATGTGCTCCTATGTTGGACACAATAAAGGGTGGAAAGAAGACCAGATTTGAATGGACTAAAGAAGATGCAGATGCATTCCAATATCTCAAGAATAGAGTGGCACAATATCCAATCCTAGTGCTCCCGAACTTCAACAAGGTATTCACAGTTGAAATAGATGCAAAAAACTTGGCTATAGGTGTTGTCTTGAAACAAGAAGGTAAGGCTATAGCATTTTTATCAGAAAAATTTAATGATGCCAAGAAGAGGTGTTCTACTTATGATTTAGAACTTTATGCAATGGTACAAGCCCTGAAAAAGTGGAGACACTACTTACTCCCTAAAGAATTCATTGTTTATACTGACAATCATGCACTAAGTTTTATAAACAGTCAGGAAAAGCTTGGATTCAAACACATCAAATGGATGGAGCAGTTGCAGGCATATACCTTCAAAATAAAGCATAAAAAGGGAGTGGAAAACAAAGTGGTTGATGCCCTAAGTAGATGATCCATTATTTAGAGAAGTTTTTGAGGTATGCACTAAAATGGTGGCAAATACCATACTTATTTTTTTGATTTCCTGATTTAGAATGGACCCTTTTTTAAAGGAGCCCAATTGTGCATTCCTAAATGTTCCATGAGGACAAATATTATTAAGGAGAAACATTGTGGTGGCTTAGGATGATATTTTGGGATAGATAAGACCACTGATTTAGTGAAAAGAAGTTATTTTTGGCCAACGATGGGGAATGAAGTCAAGAAGTTTGTTGAATCTTGTACTATTTGCCAGCAAGAAAAGGGTCTATCCACCAACCAAGGACTATATCAACCCTTACCAATTCCCTCTAGGCCATGGGAATCAATTTTAATGGATTTTTTTATGGGTTTGCCAAGGACAAAGCAGGGTTATGATAGTGTTTTTGTCATTGTGGATAGGTTTAGTAAAATGGTGCATTTTGTTCCTTGAAAGAGAAAAAATGATGCTTCCCATATAGAACACCTATTCTTTAAAGAAGTGGTTGGGATCCATGGTCTACCTCAAACCATAGTCTCTAACAGAGATGTGAAATTTTAGGGTCACTTTTGGAGGACACTCTTCAAGAAATTGGGTACAAATCTGACTTATAGTTTAGCATACCACCCACAAATAGATGGGCAAAAAGAGGTGGTAAATAGATCTATTGGAAAACTCTTGAGATGCCTAACAAAATAGTACACCCAAATTTGGGACATGATCCTACCCTAGGGAGAGTTTTCATTCAATGACTCCATGAACAGATCCATTGGAAAGACACCATTCCAAACAGTGTATGGACTACATCCCAAAGGTCCATTGGACTTGGTAGAATTAACATCTGATTTTAGAGTTAGTGCACAAGGAGAAGAACTAGCCAAACTAATCTCTAAAGTGTAGACAAAAGTGAAAGAGTCACTACAATAGGCAACTATGAAATACAAAGCACAAGCAGACAAGAAAATGAGAGAAGGTCATTTCAAAGTTGGAGATAAGGTATGAGCATACCTAAGGAAGGAGAGACTCCCTAAAGGAAGATATTCAAAGTTGCACATGAATAAAATTGGACCTTGCATAATCCTCACCAAGATGGGTGAAAATGCTTATGAAATTTCTTTGCCCCCTACTTTACTGATTTCTCCTATTTTTAATATTGCATACCTCACTCCTTACAAGTGTGTTGCAAACATTACTAATGTGTAGGGATCACAAGTTGAAGATGATGGAGACTATGTAACAGATCTCCCACCAAGCAAGCAAATGGAGTTAGACAAAATTTTGGAAACCAAAGTATTGAAGCAGAAAATGAAGAATAAGTACATGCAGTACTTAGTGAAATGGAAAGGACAACAATCATAACTCTAGTTTGGGGATTCATTGGAGACTCTAATTCGGAGGAAGAGACCCTTGTACACACCCTCACATGATCCAATCATTATTTTAAAATTTGTATGCATCCTAAAGGCACTTGTAGAGTAAATGGAGGCCTAATTAGCCCTAACTGCAGAAGTAATTTATTGTATCATCATGTCTCTTTCTCATTTACATGTTCTAGGGTTTGAGTCCAAAGTCCTAGGTCATAAAGGGTGTCTGAATCCATAATTAGTTAAGGGTTTCATGTGGAATAATTTCATTTAAGATCAAATTTCCTTTGGGAAAAGGTTACAAGCCTAGTCTTGGTCTTGTTGAGCAACTATGTCTTGTGGGTTGCTTTTGAGTGAAAGAACCATTGGAAATAAATGTTAGGGACCTAAATAGACCATACCTATGAGCATAGGTCACCCCTGGTCCTATTAGTCACTTTGGGGGTATTGTTGAGAATTTGGGTCAAGTGCTTATGAAGCCAACCTTGGTAGTTGGTGTTGTAGGATTGGTAAACCTAGTGATTAGGTTTCCCTTGGGGCTTTGGGGTTGTGATAACCTTAACCAAGTCCTTTCCCACACTTGTGATAAGTGTGAAGCACCTTGGCCTTGACAAGTTGGTGTTTTGGGTGCATTGCTCTATTTTGAGTCACCTAGAGGCATCCAGTTGCCCACTTTGCATCAATGACCGATAGTTGACAAGAAGCGGTTAGATCAACAACCTTATGTTTACATGTATTCTGGTTGGATTCAACAGCCCCATCTAGGAAAGGTAGAGTATTGGTGTTGTTTGTTTGATGATATGACTGTAGTAGTATGGCGACCATACCTTGACTACGAGGAGTGGCTCTCTGACAGGTGAAAGATGCCATATTTCTTTTAGAGAAGGTACTTGATAGGCAAGACCAGATATATTATTGAGAGATTCTTGATCATAGGGGTTTTGAGGCAGTACGACCGTATGCAAGGAAGATGCTAGGATTTATCTGTTTATGCACGTGTCTATGACAAGGCATCATTATTGGGTCCCCAGTTGGTATATGAGACTATACAACATTCTATTAGAGATATGGTTATAGTGCCATGGAATCTTCAGTCAAAGGTAGGAGATGCAGGTTGCTAGGATGGTTACCATACTCAAATGTTACAACATCTATTTCCATGATTTACAGCGCCTGAGGAGGCAGTTCTAGGTATTGAGGATCCTTTAGACTATGATCCCACTGATAACCATCTTGTCAGAGGTAGAGGGGGAGCTCAGAGGGAGAGACAAGATAGAGGGAAGGATGTTGGTAGAGATGGGGGGAGACAAGATGGGAGGCGCCCTCCTCTAGACAGAGGATAGGGTCCAGATGATCAGGATGATGTAGATGATAGGGGTGGAGGTGTTGTGGGTGGAAGTTGAGAGGATGCTAGTGGAAGTGGGAGGTGGACCAATTTTAGATTCGTTTCACCCCAGAGGGATCCAGGTCCATTGTTGAACAGAGATCAACAGTGATAGTGAAAGTGACAACATCAACAGGATGCTCAGTAGGATAGGTAACAAGATAGTCCTTCTGGATAGGACATAGGTAGGGGCTCATCAGGTAGAGATGGTGATGCATTGACATAGTGTGAGCATGAGTGTGAGCAGATCAGAGTGCTAGGATCACTACTTTAGAAGCCTTACTTGCTAATAGGGATGCATAGCTTGAGTGTCTCAAGACAGATAGAGATACACAACTTGATTAGCTAAGAGCAGAGAGAGATAGGCAGCTGGACATACTCAGGACAAAGAGAGATACCTAGGCTCAGGTAGCTACTCACCAGGGATAGAGAGAAGCGTAATACTTAGGTTTATATCATGCTACGGTGCAAGAGGGTCAGAGAGCACCTTTATATTCATGGATGGCTCAGTAGTCTAAGGGGGTCATGCCTCCACCAGCTCCATTTGTACCACCTCCTCCTCCAGATCAGGGAGAGGGTGGTAGTCAGAATTGATACTGCATTTTGTCATATTTCTAAGATTATATTGTATATCTTGATCCTTCTGAGATCATTCTTTTGTACAATGACATTTATACATGTATATATATTCCTTATTGATACTCTAATACTCTTTTGTAGATAGTTCCACAACTTTTATCTAACCCATATTTGATATGTTTGAGATAGTTGTTCCTAATTTTGATATGTTCATGGGTTCTCTTGTTTTGATAGATGTTTAGATTTGATGCACATGTGATTATGATCATCTTGGTCTCTTGATGAGTTAGATTAGATATGTGATGTCATCATTTATACTCTTTTGATTTATTACTGATATATAAATGTGTTTTAAATGATGCTAAGTGAATATGCAAATGTATGTTTTTGGGATTTTCTTTATGCAAATAAATGTATGGATGCACTTAGGATGTAGAAATAAATGCCATGCTTGAATGCTTTATTTTTGTCTTTTTATCTTTCTCATTTATGAATGCAGAATGTATGTCATGGATATGCAACCACATTAATACTAGTAATATTGATTTATGTAATTAACTTGAATTTTGGATGAATCAAGAAATCATTTTAAGCTCGAGTCATTTTTATGTTGTTCTTTGAAATGAATCATGCAATCTCTAAATGCATCTACATGCAGACTCTTAGGAATGTCACTAATTTGTATACATTGTATCATTTTGTCATCATTGGGCATTTTTGTATTGGACATCACCTGATAGTACAACTATCACTAATACCCACTGCTATCATGAAAGTATGAATACTATGTGTATTGGATGCAATATCAGAAATAAACTTAGGCATAAAGGCATAGAAGCCAGGATGACAAGTTAGTTATCTCCTTTTTATTTTTAGAATTAGGTTTTGTTCAAGTGTAATGTAAGATATGTGACCCGCAATGACATTGAAAATTCATATCCTTAGGTACATCATGTAGCATACACCTTAGTGAGAATATGATTTAGAAAATAGCCAAGGAAATTGTTTCAACCTCACTGTAGTTTACACATAACGAGGATTGAGATATATGAGGCTATCCACTCATGTTGGAAGCCCTTGCCATAAACATCCAAGTTAGGTGAAATTTGTGGGATCATTTAGAATAATCACAATACACAAAAAACTAAGAAAATGTTATGCCCCCTATCCTTGCGACTCTTTGTCTTTGAATAGACATCATGGAGTAACTCAGAAGTCATAACAATCACTAATTGATAATCAATCAAAGAAAAATTTATAACCACTTAAATGCCCCTAGTATGAAACATCATGGGAACATTTTTAAAGAGTCATAGTCAGACCAAGATCAGATTATGTGTTTAAGTAGTATTGAGAAATACTGTAGATTCATTTTTCAAGCACAATAGAGATTTCATCAATCAAAATTTGGAATTAAGCAATATGTTTTCATGTCTGAGTATATGAGATTAACTTTGTCAGAAATTTCAATCCAATGTAGTGTTTAGGAACAATGGTTGATTAAAGTATTGAGAGACACTAGTTCGTTTTTGATTAAAGTGTTGAAAATCACTAGTTTGTTTTAAAGTTCTTGATTTAAAGTGTTCAGAAACACTAGTGTGATGTCTATTACAAGTAGGTGGTGTTGAAGAAACACCTTTGTTTTTGATAGTGATGTTTAGGTGCAAGTATTGAGAAATATTGTTTTGAGAGGCAAACCATCCTAGACAGAAACCTAGGACAACCTAGTAGATGCAAACTAACTATGCTAGAAAAGATGCCCCCAGTGCAGAATGACTATTCCTACACTAGTACAAAAATAACAATATATGACCAAATAAACTATCACAAATTGTAGGTAAATGACCAAATTTGGTCACGTGATCAGTGGTAGTTTATTGCCGGTCATTTATCTCGCGACCAAATTTATGACTAAACTATTTTAGTCATTTATTTGGTCATTTATTTAGTCATTTATTTGGTCAT
>MU223126.1:160441-171483 GCA_018584345.1 Thuja plicata | reverse complement strand
TAGGCCAGATTATAGAAGGTAGATATAGGAGGATGGACAAGACATGATTGATCCAATTTTCAGCTCTACCATTTAGATACAACCACCCCCACTTATCAATCAATCTGAGAAAGAAGGGATATTCATTGATGAGCATTGTTCATAATTCAGAAGGGATATTCATTAATGAGCATTGTTCATAATTCATAAAATAAACTAATTTGATGGAAAGATTGATGAACATACAACCACAAGTCCATCTACCAAATAGCATACTTCCAAGAAGAACACGCAAAGTGATAAATAAGGAGAAATATTTTCCTCTCAAGCATTTACATTTGTATACACCACGAGGTCAAAAACAAGTGTAGCAAGAGGAGGTAACGAAGAAGATTCAATAAAAGGAAGCAATCAATAGAATAGCTATAGAGGAGGTGATTAATATCTCAAGAAGAAATTGGACATCAAAAGGTCACCAAATTTAGCCAAATTAAACAATTTAGCTAGCTCCCAAATTCTTGGCACAAATTAATGTAAGCAACTACTCGTTGCTCTCAATCATTCTACAAATTCATAACGAGAAACTATGTACAGAAACACACTTTTCCTCTGCAAATCCTACGAAACAGATAATAAAATACAAAAACGTAGCCAAACTAAACAATTAAGCTAGCCACCGAATTCTTGGCACAAATTAATGTTAAGCAAATACTTTCTGCTCTCAATCATTCTACAAATTCATTACGAGATACTATGTACAGAAACACACTTTTACTCTACAAATCCTATTCAACAGTTTAGACTACTTAAACATAGTAGAATGCACAGAAATTAATAGATGTTCTGTAATAATAATATCAGAAGAGATGAACAAGAAAAATGGAAGATAAAACAGAAAAAAAAGCAGGATATTCAATTCAATTAACATACAACTACACCAAAATCAAACATTGACTAATCAAAACTTTTTAAGGTTGTCTAAAGAAATAACTGAGGAAAATTTGGTATTTCCTCAGTTTGAAAAAGGACCACTTTGCATCAACTTCCGTCTGAGAAAAAGGTTTTCGTTTGATAGTAAAAACTACATGAGAGAATTTGAGCTTTGAACCAAGAAATCATCACACTTCTTTGCTAGAAGATTTTTGGAAAGCTTGTGATAATGATTTTGAAGTAAGAATAGGGGATTGGGAGGCTAAGCCTAGAGCAGCTCAAAGCCTTCATTCTAGGCCAGCTTATAGAAGGTAGATATAGGAGGATGGACTAGACATGATTGATCCAATTTTCATCTCTACCATTTAGATACAACCATCCCCACTTATCAATCAATCTGAGAAAGAAGGGATATTCATTAATGAGCATTGTTCATAATTCATAAAATAAACTGCTCTACCATTTAAATACAACCACCCCCACTTATCAATCAATCTGAGAAAGAAGGGATATTCATTAATGAGCATTGTTCATAATTCATAAATAAACTGATTTGATGGAAAGATTGATGAACATACAACCACAAGTCCATATACCAAATAGCATACTTCCAAGAAGAACACGCAAAGTGATAAATAAGGAGAGATATTTTACTCTCAAGCATTTACATTTGTATACACCATGAGGTCAAGAACAAGTGTAGCAAGAGGAGGTAACGAAGAGGATTCAATAAAAGGAACCAATCAATAGAATACATATAGACGAGGTGATTAATATCTCAAGAAGAAATTGGACATCAAAAGGTCACCAAAGTTAGCCAAACTAAACAATTAAGCTAGCTCCCAAATTCTTGGCACAAAGTAATGTAAGCAACTACTTGTTGCTCTCAATCATTCTACAAATTCATAACGAGAAACTATGTATAGAAACACACTTTTCCTCTGTAAATCCTAAAAAACTGATAATAAAATACAAAAACGTAGCCAAACTAAACAATTAAGCTAGCCCCCAAATTCTTGGCACAAATTAATGTTAGGCAAATATTTTCTGCTCTCAATCATTCTACAAATTCATTACGAGATACTATGTACAGAAACACACTTTTACTCTACAAATCCTATTCAACAGTTATAGACTACTTAAACATAGTAGAATGCACAGAAATTAATACATGTTTTGTAATAATAATATCAGAAGAGATGAACAAGAAAAATGAAAGATAAAACAGAAAAAAGAGAGCAGGATATTCAATTCAATTAACATACAACTACACCAAAATAAAACATTGACTGAACAAAACTTTTTAAGGTTGTCTAAAGAAATAACTGAGGAAAATTTAGTATTACCTCAGTTTGAAAAAGGACCACTTTGCATCAACTTTCGTCTGAGACATGAACAATGAAAGACACATTAATAAATTGGGGCCAGAGAATACATTATAAGAAACACAAAAGCAGTAGAAAGTTAAACTTTTCCTCATACAATATCCTGTCTACAAAAACATTGACATTAGCTTATATTGAGACATTAAGAATCGACTACGGGCAAGTTTTTGGAAATGAGAACTTGAAAAAGCTTTGGGTTTTATCTATCCAAATTGATAGAGCAGGAATAAGACTTCACAAGGAGACAACGCTGCCCTTATGTTTAACCCCTTTTTTTAGACAACAGTTGTAATACTCTTGGTCCATCAGCGATCAGGTGTCTGAAAGTAATTTAAATAAGTTAGTTCATTCATTTTCCTATTAGGCATTAAACTTAATTCAAATAAATACTTCCTTTTGACTTGGTTCTTGGCAGTCATTTGATTTTTGGTTATTCTTCTATAATACAAGGAGAAAAATTTTACGAAAAGTTTTTGAGAATCTACTAATGTATGTCCTATTATATATTATATAAAAAGAATATCTCAGAGGTCAAATCTTAATTAAAAGAATATCATGAATCCAGTGGCTCTTTCAACCATATAACGTAATTATATACCAAAATCAAGTCCCTTACACAACCCGAGATATTCTCAATTTTATATCTTACTTTTGCCACTCTTCCCTTTTCCCTCTGGTATATTTTTGTTATTTGCTTATTTTATGATTGAGCTGTTGAAAGCTGTCGAATGCACTCAGTAACAGTCCGGGTGTCATCTTCAAATACAGACTTAAATCTATCCAATCGGTGTCTACTTTCCAGTAACCTGATAGAAATATGGTCTATAGCATCATTCTCTAGCCATTCAAGGTCACACTCTTTGTGCTTCTCATGCCTGCAGATCAAATAATGAGGTCAGTTCTTTGGTTGAAATAACTGTCAAAACAGAATATGCTTCTGAAATTCGAAGTAACTTCTGCTTTCCTAGTTTGTAATGCACTTCAAAATCTTTTCCTAATCAGCTACAGATAGAACATATGTAAAAGATCACTGACTGACCTTGGACAAATAAGTTGAGATAAATGGGACAGTTTTTCATGGATATCGTGCATTTCCTTTAAGACATCATTTTCTTCATCATGTTGAACTTTTCCTTGTTTCACTTTTGGTATTGTTGTCTCTATCAGGTCTAAGAGCTTGTCAACCTCAGCCTGAATAATTTTGTTTTAAATTATTACTTTGGCAATAACTGGCTGAAAGAAGAAAAAAAAAGTATAATATTATGTCGATGGTTACAATTCTTACATATTGCTCTGTATTTTTCATACCTTGAGAGGACAAGCTTTTGAAATAAAAGTCTCAGCATAGGAAGAATTTTTGTTCCATTGGAAGGCTCTGCAAACTTCCCGAATGTATTTGTCCTTAAAAGATAGTGTCTTTCCAAGACGACTCCAAGCACAAGAAAGCCACCTTTTCATCCTCAATTGAACAAAAAATATTACTGATTGACCATCTACTTCAAACTTAAAAGACAGTTCGTTAATTTCAGGTAATGAAAACTGGATACTCTCATCTCTAGAGCTGTCCTCAACTCCAAAAGAATCATCCTTTCTCTGTTCATCAATGTTACCAGAGCCCAATGCAGGTGTGTAAAAAGTATTCCCCTTTTCTTGTTCAGCTCTGAGACCCTCAGCCTTAGTAGAATATTGTTTTCCAGCTATAAGAGAATCAAAAAAATACTCTGTATTAGTTATGGAATTATTGGCATTTGATGGCTGCATGTTCTTTCTGCCATGCATCAGAACTTCTTTACTCTTTGTATCTCGATCTCTTTCGTTTAAAGAAACCATATCACCTTGATCCTGAAAGATGGTCTGAAACAGAACTTTCTTAGATACAATGCTATCTACTCCAAGAACAATGAAATCACTATGGCTACTACTAAACTCAGGACCATTTTCTAAATCTATCATCACCAAAGGATTATCAATATCTCTAATCAATCGACAGAAGTCAACGGACAATGTCTCTCTGTTTGAATTACACTTCTGTAAACTTCGAAACAACTTCCCTCCAAATTCAGAAGGCAGATTATTGGTGATATCCCTATCTTGTAAGATCGTTAGAATAGCACATATAGCATCCTGATAAAAACGTATGCCGTTGACACCTATCAAGGTAAGCATAATGATCAAGCGCATTGCCATCTCTGGAAAATAAGTTCTTATGTTCATCTTGAAAGTTTCCATCCATGTAAATGTTGCAGCTTTATTATTTATTAGTAGCTCACAAATTATATAATAAATTGGACCATAAAAGTTTTCAAGTCTTCCGTGGCATCTAGGCACACATTGCGATTGAAGCAACCAAGTACATGAGTAATTCCTTTGTTCTCCAGTCATAAACTCCACGAAGAAACATCTAAGCAAAAACAGACTCCTTGATAGATGTTCACATGATGAAAACAAGAACAACTTTTCCAGTAAAAGGAGAAACACATGCGGAGAAATGTAGTCAATATGGTTATGCCAGTCCTTAAAGGTACCGTGTAAGGCTTCGAGAAAACTTTCTATCATACACAGCCTTTTATCTAGAGCACAGACCTCGGTAATTATTCCCATTTGCAAGCAGAGCAGTTTATGATTCCAGCAATTGTTGTCATCAATACTCTCAATAATTTTCTTACCATACTCTCTCACCAAATCTTTTGGTAAATAAGGAAGTAATAATTGCAATCTTCCAATCTGGCCAAGTTTTATGCCCCTATGAATTTTTCTTATAATATTTACAGTTATATCTTTGAGAATCAAAGTACATGTTGGACTTTCACGCAAAGAGATGAATTCCTTCAAGTTTTCATATTGTGTCTTTAATGGGAAAAAAACCTCAAAGAATTGCTCCTCCTGATCAAATCTAACCAACTTTCTATCTTCCAAAGATTTTGAATCTTGATAAATCTGCAGTATCTGAGTGCCTTTACAGATACAATGTTGATTTCTGCAGGACAAATAAATCTCTCGTAGTTTTGTAACAACTTCAAATCCAACAGAAAAAAGCTCCATTAAGAGAAATTCTCTTGCATGGATGAAAAGTTTCTGAATCCTATTCCATGCACAATTTCCTTGTTTCTGCAACAACCCAAGCCTCTTCCTATCCTTAAGCCAGAAGACTTCACTGTTAAAAATAGTGCAGGATCTATTTGTGCTCTCTCTGGCTCCAAAATATTCATATGCAAATTCAATGTAGACTTTATCTTTTTCTTTTTCCGGTCGCTTTTCTAGTTTTGTGAGCGAATCCACCGACAGTAACAGTTTATCCTTCCATGCTTTCCAAATCAACATCATTGTTATTGTAGAGACTCTATTGTTCAGCAGCATTTTAGAGTTATAATCCATCTTGAGTAGACTTCCCACTTGCTCATGATGAAATTCTTTGGCATCAGAACAAATGTGCACATCAAGAACTTTTCGAATAGACAGAGCTTCAAGGTTAAGATTTCCCATCTTCTGTGCGAGGATCATTTGTTCTGTTATCTTGGAGAGATTGTGAGAGTCGTTTGAAAGAATTGATACTTTACAGTCAAGGGCTTCAGGTAAATGGTGCAGGTTTTGTATAGCCATTTGTTTTACTTTACCTAAAAGTTCATCCTTTTCAGGAAATTGTCGTGAGGGACATCCTCTATTTTTCACTGCCCACATAGAATTTATCTGCACATGAAATAAAATTATTTTAATCGCTTCTTCATATTTTCCTGCTCTTTCTAGCATTTCTGCCAGGAGTAACAAATCCCCTTTCATCTCTGTTATTACCACTGTAGCCCGTACGAAGTCTCCATTTGCCACTTCAATTTGCAGAAGTTCATCAAAGTAATCCTTATCCAATAGAAACGATCTAACTAAGTCCAATGTAGGAAAAGCCTTCACAAATTTCATCATAGACTTGGTGTCTTTTCTATAATGAAAATGAGTTGCAGATGTTGTAAGATACTGAACTTCGACTTTTGCTCTATGACAAGTTTTGCATCTTCCACAGTTCGATTTACAGTTTTCTTTCTTCAATTCTTGAATTAATTTCAATCTGATCTCAAAATGTTTTCCCTTTGTGCAGGCATCTAGACATTTGTCAAGACACTTGGCTGTGGCATATGCAATTGCTGCGTCGTTCCAGCTTTTTGCCTCAGCAAATCAATCTCCTGCATCTTCAATTCTTGTTTCATTGTAATTTTCCAGATATATTCTGCCTGTTTCACCAACGAACACAATGCTAAAAGTATCAGCAGATAAAAAGGTAATCTGTTTTCTTAAATAATGATATAAAAAAAAAAGATTTATAAGAAAAATTGATAATGCGTGTATGCAGGGAGAGCACAGGCCATTGGATCTAGTTGTATGTATCTTTTAAGTTGGTTGCAGGTTTAAGGTTAATTCAGACCCAAATCGGGGGCAGTTCACACACATCATTCAGTGAGTTTTATTTGGTTCGTTCTTGGTTTAATAACAAAATTTTAGAGTGTATATCATTGCCAATATAAAAGAATTCCTAAACCTTTTCCTAATTTATAAGATTGATTAAAAAAATTCATGTATCGTTAGTTAAAAAGTCAAATCCTAAGCAATGAAGATGTCTTGGTAAATAAGTATCACTGTCAATTTCCCTGTTAGACTCAGGAAGAGTTGGCATAATGTTTAGATCCCTTAAATTTTCTGGTCACATTTTAATGCGTCAGGTTTTATGTCAATGAGAGCTACAGAGACCATCTAGTGTTTGTGTTTTAGTTGTGTTTTTCAGAATAACATAAAACGGATACGACAGCATGCAAGGAGAAGCTCACTTTCAATAAGAACTAAACTCTAAAACATTTAAGGCATCAACTATCTTTAATTTTGAGCATGCAATAAAAACTAACTTGAAAACAAAAATCCTGTTGTCTTGTTGTTAAGGCACAAGGCTTATCAACACTTATAAACAATACACAAGATTTTTATGTTTTTTCATTAATCAGATAAGATGATAAGATGAGAGCAACTGCAATAGATGCTGGAGGAATTACTGAAGTGTCAGATCCTCTGGTAGCTAGTCCTGAGCTTGATGATGCAGAGTAGATCATTGAGAGTTTTGAGATGGCAGTGGCAGAGATTTCAGAGAGATGTTAGATTGCAGTTAGTGACACCACGTCATCTTCACAGGTGTTGGTTGAGGCATCATTCAGTTCAGGCATAGAGTTGATTTCTTTTGATTCATCTCATCGAGCTATGAGTGACCAGCCTAGTGTTACTTCATGGGGATGGAGAAATCAGTTGAGAGTCAATGGTGAGCGGGTTGACTCCACTCTCTCGCTATGAATGTACTTATAGGTATGTAGAGTACCTCATCTGGCAAGTGGAGTTTGAGGAGAGGCAGTATGGAACTAGGGCTGGTACTCGTTTGAGTGTATTGCGGTACATATTGAGGGCTTTATCAACACTTAAGTCTGAGTACATTCAGATGTTCCATAACAGAGAGCATGCTGTTAGGTATGTTGCGATACTTGATAGTATGGCTATTCAGACAGCTCGACAGACTCAGAGGTTTGAGCCCTCTTCGGGTTTTCAGGTTGCTGATGATGAGCCTCTGCCAGAGATCAGAGCATTTTATCGTAGTTACACAACGAGGAGTGCTCATTATTTTTCCTTCGACCCACAGGTAGAGGACTTGGTTGCGCGTAGGTGTGGGTCGGCTCGAGGATGGTACCATCATTTATGGGATGGTTTTTCTTTGACCTCAGATTTTGGGTGTTGCAAGTCAGTGGGAAGTGACTTTCAGGATAGCGATTTGGTTGGCAGATGTGCAGTGAGAGGATGTCCTATTTTGGATACAGATACTTTTGAGCATATGCTTCGCTATCAGGCAGATGCTTTACACACTCAGTATAGTTCAGTAGGGTGTGTAGCGGGATTGCAGTGTGTCAGCGATATTGGTCACCCATTCATCTTGGTACATGATGGTTATGAGATTCATTTCTTTTGGGATCTGAGCACGGGCAGATTCAGTACATGAGTATGGGTGAGTGGTTGTTATTGGTCTCTTCACAGAGTTATCCGATTTGCATTTTGGGTGATGCTAAAGGGTCCTACAGTTTATGTCAGTGGCATGGTATACTATTTTTTGTGGGATCCAGGTGGATTGTGATGTTTCTTTGTTCTGACGATTGCTTGGGGACAAACAATCTCGGGGAGGGAGGACTGTAATGTCCCCATTTGTAGCAGGGTTAGTTGACCACTGATGTCAGGCCATCATGGCGATCCTCATGGTCTGGCGAGGTGATTTGAGGATCATTATGGGTGTACTCACTATTTATAGTAAGTCACTTTGCTTAGTTTCTAGTCTTGGCAGTGGGCATCTACTTCAGGATTTAGTTTGCCTTGGTTTGGCTTTCGTTTGGTGTCTTTTGGACCCCGTTTGCTATGCTTTTGACCATGCTTACAATTTATAGTAGCCAGTGGTTGATTGAGAAGGACCCTTTCTATTTTTGGAAAGTGCATTTGGTCACATGGGGAATTAATAGGTGAGACTCCTGTTTCAGATGACACATTAAAATGATAAGTATTTTGGGAGTTATTATTATTTTGGTGGCCAAATTATTATGATATCATTAAAATGACTTATTATAAAGTTATAATATAACTTTATAATTTCACTTAAGTTGAGGGTTGAGCCATCATGGCAGGGGGGCATTTATTTAATTAATTGATGGAAGTTTAAGCCAAGTTATTTTATTAAGTTTGGAGAAAATGAATAATTTAAAGAAGCAAATTCATTTATCCCACGTTGGCTGTAAAAGTGTGAGAGCTCTTTCAAAAAGTAATAAAAGACTCTTATGAGAGCTCTTTTGGATATACTTGGAGAAAATTAATTTGCATTGTGAGTTTCTGCTGTGGTATCTTCAAGGGTTTAAGGAGAACGATTTTCTCTTTGCCTTCAAGCACTTTGAATCATTGAAATTACATGGTGAATTGTGCACTTAGCTGCCGTGATCAAATTCAAGTTTGATTAGATTTATATTCCAATTGATGCTGAGGTATATCATTGGAAATTTATTGTTGCTGTGTTGGAAAAGAAAGGCTGCCACTGTTCTTCCTGTGTCTGCAGCATTTTAAGGTGCAAGATATCTAGTTTATACTTGAAATCTGAACTGTACCTTTCAGCATTGTTCATTTGCAAGGAACTTGATTAAGCTGAGTTTAATTTATGCCAAGTGTTTGTTAAAATGTTACTTGGCTGTAGGTGTATTTTTACATGTTAAAATTATGATATATGCTCAGAATTTGTTCATGAGTAGTATCCAATGCTTCTTGTCCTTTTCTTAATCATTATTGAGATATTATTGCAAACATTTAAGACACATTCATTGCTCATCTAAGAAAAAAAAATCAGATTGAAACATCAGACCAGCATACATAAAGGTTGTATGACAAGTGTTTGACAAAATGCCAAATTGCTATATGATGCAAATTTAATGTGTATGGCTTATCATATGATATATATATTCAGTTTGCAATCAGTTTATGGTGTATTTCAGACCGTGTGCAACTTGTTGGACAATATTCCTTGAGTAGTGTTAATGTTTGTAGCTTCAGTCGTATGATCGTTAGAATAAATATAATACATGTTGATTAATAATAATATAATATATATTTTATATTATTATTAATCATATGAAATTTAATATTCAATATTAAATTATTAAATTATTCTTAATTAATAATTGACTGATGAAACATTATAAGATTGATTAAATTATAATTAATGGGAAGAGGCATGTCCTTTCTTATAAATAATAATGAATAGACATGTCCTATGAAGGGACATGTCTCTCTTAGCCTCATTCCCAATATAAATGAAAGAGAGATTGTTGCATTTGGAAAACACATACAAAATAGAGTGCTATTACATTTGCAGCTATCCTAAAACTTAACATGGTATCAGAGCCAGACTGCAAATGTAAGTGAGTAGTTTGTTGATGGTGAATGTGTAACTGTCTCACAAAATACAGTCTCAGTAAAAGGATCATATCTCACAAATCCACCGTTGGATTTTTTTGAATTTCAGATATGTTGGGGAAAAATAATTTTTTAAGAATCTCACTGGAGCGATGGAGAGATATTATGGTGTTCAAAAGTTACGACGGACTGTGTACAGGTCTATGTGAAATTCCTGAAAGTGGCTTTCATTCAAGAGATATATTAATTTGTTATGATCGTGGACAAGCATTAACAAAGAAGAATGTATTCAAGGAAGTGTGTCTATTTATATAGAAAAAAAAAGAATTAATTATAGAGTTTCAATTCTCTTGGATCAATCAAGTCATTTAGCAAGAAGACATGAGTATTGTTCAACGATATAAGAGTGGGAATTGTACATTGTGGGGGGAATAATAAGCAATGTTACATTTAAATTTGAACCATCCTTAGTGGAGAGTGAGAAAATGGTGATCATCCACTCTAGGTTGTCGTTCTACATGAAGGTCGTCGACATGGCTAGCATGAATAACATTATGATCTCCTATAGCGTGTCCTCCACAAACAACTTCAAAATTTGATGAGAGTTGATATTTCCTATATGGGCTCACCTTACAAAAGGAAATATTTGAAACTCAAGATAGGTATTCCATGTTTTATTAATGCACATGAATTATTGAGTTTGAAATTTATGCTATAATATTGGCTAGTAAAATCTTGTATGCTTCTATCTTTGGTATTTCCGTAAGAGATAGTTTAGTTTATAAGCTA
>MU223126.1:136507-157446 GCA_018584345.1 Thuja plicata | reverse complement strand
AATTAACTCTAGTAATGCTCCCAAACCATTCTGTGCCACAAAAATTACATTTCCATTTTCTTGTGCCACCACCTGAATTTTTTGCCGCTGAAACTCTTACTGCAAATTGTTTTAGAGGAGACTTTGGATCATAAGCACCCCTAGCATATGGTGTCAAATTCTGAGAGGGGCAATCAATAGAAGGTATTCTTGGTGCAACATAAATAGATTGGGCTTCTGGATCAGCCCCGTGGTCACTTCCCTCATGCCCAGGCTCATACTCTAATAAACTTGCACCCTCAGAGTCAAAATTCAATTCCATGGCTTCACTAGAGGCCATTTAGAATCTGCATTTCAAAAAATAAATTCAAAATGTTAATTTCTATTTACTATTTTAAATTTTTTTATTTTTAAATAACTAGTTTAGAAATTGAAATACGTTTCAACTTTCAGCCTAACTTATTAAGCATATCAAAAATATTAAAATAACATTGTAACAATGCATTCAAACATTTAGATTTTTAAATTGTAATTTTTTTTAAATTAATTTTAATAACATTGTAACAACGCATTCAAACATTTAGATTTTTAAATTTTACAAATACGAGAATCTAAATTTAAAACAATGAATTCAAGTTTTCAACATTTTCATTTAGTTTTAGACTGTCTTTTAGAAAAAAAAATAAAAAAATGAAAATCTGAAAATATAATAAAACAAAGAAAATTCATTGTAAAAAGTTAAAAACCCTACCTTTTGCTTGATGAATCTTGCTCCTCTTGCTCCTCTTGCTTCTGCAATCACGCTCCAATCACTCTCCAATCACTCTTTCAACTCTTTTTCACTCCTTCCTCTCAGCTGTTGCAAAAATGAAAATTATGAATGAGAATGTCAAATGAAGTATATGGGCCTTATGAAGGCTTAGAGGGCCTTATATGGGACCCACATCCTTTTAGGGTTCCATAAGAACCAATTAGAAAATTAAATTTTATTTAAAAACTTTTAAAAAATGCACTTTTTCAAGTCTGCCGCCGGCCGCACTCGTTGAGTACCTAAGTACCGAAGTACCGGACGGGTGCGGCTGGGAAACAGCAAAGCTCGGGCGGCGGTGGGGGTACTCCGGTATGCGGAGTACACGTCCCGGGGATGTCCCGGTACCCGGTACTCCGGGGTTTTGGGCAGGGTATGCGTCCCCAGGTTACACTGAAAATTGATGAATGTTATTATTTTTGTGACAAATTATGGAGATGAGGTTTTGAAGCTCTTCCTTGGTAGACACCAAGCTCTGAAAATGTCTGGTGATTGAGGCGAGAATCTCAATTGACTATTCAACAGTTTGAATCATTACTGGTGGATGATGAATTGTGCTCTGAAAGCTTCCAGCGTTTTTTATCTGTGCTGGCATCTAAGATATCTGTTTGGGTTTTCTGAAGGCAGCTTTGAGGGTTTGGGAGCTGCTGGAATTTGCATTGAATCTAAGGCAGTGATTTGAATATTTTTGAATTTGTGTCTATCCATATCAGCTAGTGGATTGGATAGATGATAAATTTTTAAATGAAATTCCTTGCCTCATCACAAATGAGCATAATCAAATGCTAGGGGAACCATCTACAATGGAGGAAGTTAAAAAAGCTACATTCCAATTGGATCCAGACAAAGCCCTTGGTCCAGACAGTTTTATCTCTTGGTTTCCAGAAATGTCGGGACTTCATGGGCAGAGATTTGTGGGCAGTTGTGGAGGAATCAAGGAAGAAAGGCTTGATATTCAAGGATATGAATAACATCAATATCCTCCTTATTCCTAAGAAACAAGAGGTACACAATTTTTTTGACTTTCAGCCTATTTCATTGTGTAATATTATTTATAAGATGGTTTACAAGGTGATTTCCAATAGGCTCAAAAAAGGCTTTCCTAAGATTATATCGCCAAAACAGAGCGGGTTGTTCTAGATAAAAATATTGTAGATGGCATCATTGTTGCTCATGAGCTTATGCATTCCATCAAGACTAATAACTCCAGGAGGATGATCCTTAAGTTGGACATTAAAAAAGCTTATAACCATGTCCAATGAAGGTTTCTTATGCTTGTAATGAAGAAATTTGGTAGTGGGGAGAAGTGGCTAAAATGGGTTTTTGGATGTATTTCAAATGTAAGGTATTCAATCATCATCAATGGATCTCCATGTGGTTTTTTCAAAGGAGGGTGTGGTATACGTCAAGGAGACCCTTTATCCCACTCTCTTTTTGTTATAATGGTCGAGGGTCTTGGCAGATAGATTTATGCATTGAAAAGAAGGCAGCAGGGGCAGGGAGTTCAGGTGGTGCTATCTTTGCCTCCGTTTTCTCATCAATTGTTTGCGGATGATACTATCTTATATGGGAAAGCATCCTAAGAAGAAGCGGCTTTGATGAAAAATCTGATGGACAAATATTGCAAGGTGTCGAGTCAAGAAATTAACAAGAAGTCAAGAATTTTTTCAATAACACTGGTTTGAGGGCGCAGAGAAGAATCACATCCATTTTGGGATTTGGTGTGGATGTTTTCCCAACTACATATCTAGAAGTGCCTCTTTTTATGGGATCTCTGAAGAACAATTTGTGGCAGAATATGGTGTATAGATGCAGGATAAAAATGGAGTCATGGAAGGGGAGGTGGTCGACGTTGGCAGGCAGATTAACGATGGTTAAGACTGTACTCAGTGATTTTCCCATCTATATGATGTCCGTATTAGAAATTGGAAGTAGAAAAGAGCTGGACCTATATAAAAAATTTAAGGATTTTTTATGGGATGGTGCAAATGACAAACATAGAATCCCATTGGTGGCATGGAATATTATTAGAACACCTAAATGGGCAGTGGGGACTGGGGTGAAAGAATTAAAGACACAAAACAAGGCTTTGATCGCAAAACTCGTTTGGCATATGTTCAAGGAACCAAAAGCGTTGTGGAGTAAGTTACTACAACATAAATATTTGGATTCAGAGAGGATTTTTACTATTGCAAATCCCCCACATGGCATAGCCATATAGAATTTTATGATAAAAAATAGGGAAATTATAACAGATCATTTATCATGGACGATTAATGATGGTTGCAAGGCAGATTTCTGGTTGGCCTCATGGAACGGGTATGATGCTTTAATTAATATCCCAAGTATGCCAATTGTCAGGGCAACATTGGTCCCAATTATGGGTTCGAAAGTCAGAGACTATATGACACTGTACAAATTAGATGGGGTGAATAGATCAAAGTGGAAAGAGTTTAATTTAATAGATACTAATGCTAGGGAGTTTCTTAGCGCTGAACTGAGGAAAAGATGGGTATTGATCAGCGGACGGATGGATGCAATTTTTTGGTGTGCAGTGAAATCTGGGTGCTACACTCCAAAGGTGGCTTACCAAGTGATGAAATTGGATCAAAACCGGTGTGAATGGAGGACTGATTTATGTTGGCATCCTTGTATACTCCCCAAAGTTGGGGCTTTCTCATGGATGGCAATCAGAAATAGGGTTCTTACTGGAGATGAACAAATGAAGATGGGAATGGCAAGTCCTGTTAGGTGTGCTATGTGCCAAAAACACAACGAGACAGTTCATCATCTCTTCATTCAATGTGAAGTAGCACAAGAGTGTTGGATGCATATTACATAGTTGGTCCTTTGCCGAACAACTTGAAAGATGTTTTTGTATCATGGCGTATTCTGTCAAAAGGATCTGTATGGGAGGGTTTATGAACTACATGCTTGGCTACTCTAGTTTGGACACTATGGAAGGACAAAAATAATCGCATTTTCAATAATAAGGGGTCCAACTTGGATAACATCATTCAAAAGTTTGAGATTTTAGTATGTGAACATTGAAATGTATACGTAGCTTCAAAAACAAACAGAGTTTTTTCGGCATGGGATGATCTCATGACTAGGGAATGGCTGCATTTGATAATACCTAAGATTGAACAGATAGGCAGAGGGGTATCCAGGATAACAGTAAGGTGGAGTTTACATCCTTCAGGTCATCTCAAACTTAATTTTGACGGCGCCTATTGAGGAAATCCAGGTCCATCGGGGGTCGGTTTTATTGTTCGTAATGATAAAGATGAGATGGTCTGGGGAGGATCAGTCAAACTGTCGTTTGGGACAAATAATGAAGCAGAATTCGCCACTCTTATGCATGGTCTTCTATTATGTAAAAAGGAAAGATTATTGAACATGGACATTGAAGGAGATTCTATGAACGTAATCAAAGCTATATCTTCTGGGACAATGCCAAGTTGGAAGATGAAGATGTGGACAGATAAAATCAGAGAAATCTTGTCTGATTTTGATTACAACATTTGTCAAGTTTTCAGAGAAGCGAATATGGAGGCGGATCTACTTTCTAAATTCGCATTGAATCAAGGGGAAGATATGATCTTCCCAAAGAATCCTGAGATGTGGGAAGGTCGAACCGTACCTCAAGAGTTCCCATAAGATGACAGCAGGGCAGACATGAGGCACATTGAACATTTCAAAATCCAACATTATCATTGGCAAGGTCGTGGTGGCCATGTATTCATCCTCACTGTATCCAATGACTGCAGACGTTCTCGATGTGCAGGAGATGTGTTATGTTTAAGGTTATGCAAAATCTGTATATTGTCACGTTAGTCTCATTGTGTGATTGGATGTAATCTTTTAGTATTAAGTAATAAATAATAGTTACCTCAAGTATCAAATTGACTAAACAAAAAAAACATTATTGAGAATAGCCCCCCAAAGTCCTGCAATGGCATTAAAGATCATTAACAAATTTCTGAAATTTTTTAAGAAATCAATTTTGTAATGAAGTTTTAAGACTTAGTCTGAAAACTCACTTTGTAGCCCTTTTCTAATGTCTGAAATCAGTCAAAAACATGCATTTTATCCCTGGTATTAATCCGTGATCAGATCTGGAATGATTTGATATTTGTCGAATTTACATGAATTTTCTATAAAAAAATTTGCCCAACCTGGGAAAACTTTCAGACCCTTCTGAAGACACTCACCAATCAATTTTTTTATGCTTCCAAAATGATCTTAGAATCGGTAGTTTAGCCTCCAAAGCAACTTACAATGATCCTTTGATGAGTTTGCTTGTTTATGATTTTCTAAGAATTTTGCAAAAATCGCATGATATGGGGGCCATTCTCAGATTTGGTTTTAAAATACCTTGCTCTCAGCCCCTTCTTGACTTAGAATTGGTCATAAAAAACTCAGAAATTGTCCCCCTTTAACCTGCAATCACCCCTGGTATGATTTGGTGGCTAAGAAAAAACTCACAATTTATTGCCAAAAATTGTCCCACATGGAGAGATTTTTAGACTTGAATTTGAAGACATCATTATGACAGCCATCTCAGCTTGTCTTCACCCTTTGGAGGTCTGATTTTACCCAGCAATCACTTAGATCAGATTGGCCAATGATGGTTGATGCCCTCCTTTGCTTAATTTCCAGCTACTTAGACTTTTCTTCCATCTCCTTCAGCCACTCGCTTATTTTTTTATTCTTCTTTGTGGCTGTAGCTTCTCCTTTTAAAGTGATTTGGTTTTGCTTTTCACCCACACAAGCAATGTGGGATAAAACCTTTTGTCTTCTAGAAGTTTGTAGAAGTTTATTATATTATTTTCCCTTTTATTTAATTAATTTTTAAATTTATTTTATTTCACCAACAGAAAATTGACCAACTTAAAGACGCCACAATCCTTCAAATTTGCCTTGTCCTCATTTAAATAATCATCCTTTCCCATAGAAGGGAGAATCGACCCTCATAGGAGCTAATATAATCCCAAAACTGGACATTTTCACTTAACAAAAATGGCCCTCAAATGGAAAAACGACCCATGTAGGGATAAATTCAATCCCATACTTCAAAATTTTTACTCATCCTTAGTCATCTCCAAGGGGAAAAGCGACTTGTCCTTGGACAAATCCATGCATTCATAAGGGCAATCCTTACTCTGGGTCTCAAAATTTGACTAAGTATAAACCAACTAGACTTCTTCATTCACACCTTATATCCTTGGATTCTAGGTGAGGAAAATTGACCCACGTCAGGATTAACTCTCGACACTTATAATTTTTTTAGGAAAATGCCATTTAAAGTGGGCAATTTCATGCGAAGTCCGAATTTTAATCAATTCAAATGGGAAAATTCATGTTAAGTCCGGATTTTGATCAATTTAAGTGGGTAAATTCATAGTATGTCCGGATTTTGTGTATTTTTATAAACAAAAATTGATTTTCCTTAGGATTTTGACAATTTTAAGTGTGGAAAATCAATTTCTATAAGGGTTTTAAGGTCCTTATTCATAAAATATGCCTTTATAATGTATTTTGGACTATTTGACTAGCCAAAATTTAAAAACACTTAGGATTTTTGACTCAACCCACTATAACTTGATCCCGAAGGACTTTAATTTTAATAATCCCACTTTAAAATCACAACTTGACAACTTGATTTCTCAATCACCCCTTAATCTTTTAAAGCACTAAACTGCTAACAAAACTGCCAAAACACTAACGACATAACAACTACGATCGAAAAGAGGGGGTCCCCATTTGCAATGCGGCGATGGTGTGAAAACCTCACAACAATACCCATTGCATCCCATCATCGTTAATAAGTATATAGTGACTAAAGTTATCAAAAGCTATTCATCGACAAGTGACATATCATCAAGAACCACATAATATAAGTTGTATCGATGGATAATCACATGTAATTTTATTAAAAGGTACGAACATCTATAGTATAACTGTTATAAAGGATTCTTTGGAAAGAAGTTTTCTTGCAATTGATTGTTTATGAATCATTAGTCCCTAATTCATACCAATTAACTTTGGGGGGACATTACAGTGATATTAGAGCATAATCTTGCCATCTTGTGAAGTTAGTTCATGCGAACATATAAACGCACCAGAGGAGGAAAAGCCATGGCAGAACAACTAGCGCAGGAGTTAAGGAACTTCATGAAACATACCAATGAAAGGTTTGGAGGAACAAACCAATTAATACTCTTGGCCATCCAAAGCATGAATAATTGTAATCATAATGAAATACCCAACCCCAACCCAGGGAGAGATACTCACTCCAATCATTCTGAAAATGAACACTCGACCCAAAGCTCCATATTGAGGCCCACCATTTTGCCTTTCCTTCCAACTGAAGAACACATTGTAGAAGAGGAGAAACCAACCAGAAGTAATGTAGAAGAACTTGCCCAAATGTATGCAAGGTTAGAACCAGCAATCTAGAGACTCATTCCTTTTAAGGAATATTATGAGACTAAAACCATTGGAAACAAAAATAGAAGGAAAAATCATGTCGACAAAGACCTTAAAGCAAGAATAAGTAAAATGTGCCTACCATGTTTTGATGGATCAGGGAAGGACACTGCTCAATCATGGGTCCAAAAACTTGATACATACCTATCCCTCAGCCCCATGACCAAAGAGAATGCCATCAAGTTTTCCATACTTCATTTAAGAGGGATAGCCCATAACTAGGAGCACCATGGTATTATTACTCAAGGCCATAAAAATATCACCACCTATAATGAATTTACCTCAAGAATCATTAGTAGGTTTGACTAAAGAGACCTTGAATGATACTTCCAAGAGGTAACCAATCTTAAGCAAACTGGGACTATAGAGGAATGTGCCCATCAATTCCAAAGTCTATTTGTTATGGTTCCAAATCTATCCCAAAGAAGACACATATATGTTTATCGAAGGACTTAAAGACTCCATCAGAACCATAGTAAATTCCCTAGAACATCAAACCCCAGAAGAAGCAATGCAAAAGGCCATGAAGTTTGAATCAAATTCTTCAAGAGAAAGAGCTAAGAATTTCTCACCGAAGATAGAACATAGGTATGAAGATTGAAGGAAGGATGATAAGGGAAGAAAATGTTATTTATGCAAAGAACAGTGGAATACAAAGCATCAATGCCAAGGGAGAGATGAAATATTGAAGAAGGGTAAATGTTTCAGGTGCAAAGAACCCTGGGAGAGAGGGCACAAGTGTGGAAAAAGGAGTCAAATCCATAGTATAGAAGCAATAATTGACAAAGAAACACCACATAAGAGAACAGAATATGAGAAATGGGATCTGAATAATATCCAAGCCAAAAAGGAAGCGGAAAGCCATTGAAGATTTGAGGAGGTTCAGCCGTAGATGTTACAACAAACTACAAAGTTGTGTTAGTCGGTAATGCAAAATAGTAGTTAACATATTTATATAAACTTGATTTGTTATTAATAAACATTTAATGGATTCAATAAGGACATTTTTGGTGGGTTCAAAACTTGATTGAGGACATTCTTGGTGAGTGTCAAAGCTTGATTAAAGACATTCTTGGTGAGTGTTAGAGCTTGATCAAGAGACATTCTTGGTGAGTGTGAAAACTTGATTTAGACATTCTTGGTGAGCGTCGAGGCTTGATCAAGGACATTCTTAGTGAGTGTCAGAGTTTGATCAAGAGACATTCTTGGTGAGTGTCAAAACTTGATCTAGACATTCTTTATGAGTGTCAAAACTTGATTAAAGAAATTCTTGGTGAGTGTCAGAGATCAAGGACATTCTTGGTGAGTGTCAGAGTTTGATCAAGAGATATTCTTGGTTGATTCATTGAAAGAAAAGCAACGCCTAACAAGAGAAGGGAATTCCTACTGCAAATCAAGATAAGTTCTATCTTTTGACTTGTTCTTAGGATTTTAAATTGAGTATTATGATGTTTTAAGATTTGATAAGTTGATATTTATATATATATGGCTTTTCTCACCCCAAGTTGAAATTACCATTGCACGATTATCAAATTCCAATGTAAGCAAGGTGATATCAGAATGCACGGTAGTAACTTCTCATATTAAACAAGTATTGCTTGAGGGCAAGCAATTTTTGGAAGGTTGGACTGTGATGTCCCCTTCTTAAAGGAGGATTCAATGATAAATAATAAATAAATGAATAAATAATAAATTATAATTATTATTAAATTAATTATATGGAAGAATATAATTGATTTAATAATAAAATATATTAAATAATAATATTTTTAATGGTATTATATAATAATGATATCAAAATATAAAGATAAATAAATAAGATAATATTTGAATAAAATATAATTATAACATAAACTACAACATAAATGATATTACAATATAACTAAATAATAATAAAAGAAAAGAATATCTAAAAGATTGTATTACTTGAGGCGATGATAGAATAAAGTCTATCACTAAATGATCGATAAAACTTAGACCATAATTATAAATGTCATTTTATAGAAATAATTGGCGTGGGCTGCATATTAACGTACAGACTTCCACGTCCCCAGTACCAGCAACAGGGTGTCACATGGAAGATAAGGATGATCGATTAAGATATCTAATACGATACCCAACGATGTATGTTGACCCAGTCTTTCATAATATTTAATATAATATTATATATTGACAAATAATGATAATATGATGATTCAAATATTGACATTAGTCATCGATAATAAGGGAATTATATGTGAATTAGGTTGCTTGTACGCAGGAATCCTCGGTGACGTATGTCGTTGGGTGGTACATTACAGTGGTATCAGAGCTGGTGATCTTGCCAGTCAGTCGGGTAGTGGATGCGAAACAATCTCATTGTATATACAAGGAGGTACCGTTCTATGGACAGAATGGTAGAGTGCAACGCTGAAATCACAACATTGTTAAGGGAGATAACCAGAAGCCAAGCTCAACTCCACAAAGCCATGATCAGAGGGGAACAACGAAAACAACTCATGGAGGAGACATTGCGACAATTGGCAGAAGGTAGAACAAATGAAGATCACAATGGACATGGCGATAATTCAGTCACCGGAAGGTCAAACACAGCACTCACATTCTCGACCATTAATGCCAACATTTCACCAAAGAACACAAGCACCTCCCAGAGAATGAGAGCCCACTTTCCAAGAGATAAAAAAGTTGTTGAAAGAAGATTGGAGGGATGCGGATCTTGAAGGAGATATAACGTTCAAGGATTATGCAGATCCACGAACGAAATATTCAGACGACAAGAATCGTGGCTACTACAACGATGACATCAAACACGAGATTGACAAGCTAAATTTATCATCCTTTGATGAGTTTGGGACAACATCAGCATGAGCATAGGTACAAAAAGCATATACCTAATTCCATCTTAACCCAATGCCTGAAGATGAGGCTATCAAATTTGCAGCGCTTAGCTTGGAGGGAGTCGCTCATGAATGGTGGCACCACAAGATGATCACCCTTTGTCATGACCAAGTCACTTCATATGTTGGCTTGATGCAGTCAAAGACAGTGGGAACTCAAAGAGTTCAAACTAATCCTTGTAGCAAGAGTCACACAACAGACGCCAACAAAGAAAACAATGGATGAATGCAAAATCGACCTCCTTATTGTCATAATTAGTTACAAGAGTCTACTACAAACAGTGATACATTCCAGACATACATGCCTGATTGGAACCTTCAATAAGTTAAACTTTTATACGATCTATTATGAACTCTAGCCTATAGGTACTTTCTTTGGTCTGATTTCTAAGACCATATCCCTACAATTTAAAACTGTCTAGCTTATTCCATTATGTTTTGTCTAATTAAGAAATCAATTACAAGAGCTTATAGTCTTCGCAAGCATCAAGTCAGCCCAAAAAATTCACATTCCTTAATGAGAAGAAAATGTATTAAAACATATAGGTCAAGACCCAAATCATAAGGATCTCCTTCCAATGAATGGAACATGAATCGTGATCCCATAAGTAGGTCGGCCACAGATGTAACATCATTGAGAAATGAGCCATTACGCTATCGTCGTATGGGAAAATCCTTTGCGAGATGGGGAAACATAAAACTGGCCGGAAAACATGAAGAACAATATAGTCCTGCCAAGAATCTACAAGATCTCATATGCAAAGAAACCAAATGGAGTGCGAACTTAATAGAAGGTTCATCTGGATGCCACGAAAATGTAGAAAGGATCGCAATAGCAAAGGATCCAAACTAAACAAATGCAGAAAGAAACTCAGAGGATGATCAAACAGGAAAAATAGGAAAACAAATATTTTTGGTTGATGCAAGTTTGCCAAGAACCCAAGATGCTCCTGCATCATGACTTTACGGAGAGACCTATAGAATGCTTTGACGAGAAGGATCCCGAGTTCAACTTCAAGGAGTTGGCCCAACTGAAGCAGATAGGGCCAGTAGATAGCTACATCATAGAATTTCAAAGACTGTCAGTTTTGGTTATAGACATCTTAGAGAGAAGATTGGTTGTTTTGTTAATGGATTGATTGATGGAACCCCTAAAGGGTTGGGTCAAAGGGTTCAACCCCAACACACTTGCCAAAGCAATTAAGAAGGCGCATGACATGGCTACCTCATCATTCTTCTTCCAAAAGTAACACACATGCCAAGCCACCTATCGTACCGAAGGATAAAGACAACAAACTGTACCCGAAGAAGTTGTCACTGGATGAGTCCACAAGGCAGGAAGGTCAAGAGGAGGAAGCTTTGCTACACCTGCAAGGAACCATGGGAACCGGGACCTTGATGTTTAGGCAAGGGAAAAAATCATTACATTGAAGTGGTTTCTAATAGCGAAGAGGAAAATGAAGGATCTGAGTCGGAGAAAAAAGAGGAGGCTACTGAAGAAATAATATATGCAAAGAAAATTGGCACGTTGGTTCAGGGGGGCAGTATTGCAACACTGGTTGGCACTCCACAGTGCAGTGTGTTTCCAGTTCGTTGTACGCTCCAGGGACAGCAGGTCATAGTCATGTTCGATAGTGGGGCTCTTGTCAACTTCATCAACTCATCACTCATCTCTTAGAGGGGTTTGAAGTCAAGGTAGCGGGAGGAAATCTACTATTGTGTACTCATCTGGTTCCGCAACTGAGTATTACCATGGGAAACTACACAGTGGCAGATGATTTCTTTGTGGTAGATCATGATGATACGAATGTTATATTGGGCATTCAATGGATGGAGACCCTTGACCAGTACACACAGAGTTTCATGAGGATGGAATTTTTATTCGAAGGTGGACGACAAGGTCGTACTGAGAGGAATATTGAGTGGTGGTCTGAGGGAGATTTTGGCAAAACAGATGGAAGCAATTTTTAGACACGATAATGTCGTCTAGGGAGCAAAATGTCTAGTCTCAACCAAACCTTTGAGTGGGCCATAAGTCTACTGCCATGATGATGAGCTCCAGGCGGAGCTGGGCAACCACAGTTTGGTCTTCGCAAATATTCCACCCGGTATACCCCGACATAGAGGGTTTGAGCACACCATCAAACTGGAGGAAGCAACCAACCCTGTTATCACCATGCCCTATTGCCATCCCAAAAAGCTCAAAGAAGAGATAGAGAAGATGATCCAGGAACTCCTTGATAGAGGATGGATTAGACCCAGCTCTAGTCCCTTTTCATCCTTGGTAGTGTTGGTAAAGAAGGATGGAACCCTCAAGATGTATGTCGACTATCGGGCATTGAACAAAAAGACCATCAAGAATAGATACCCCGTTCCTAGGATCGATGAGCTGTTGGATGAACACCTTGGGGCAGTTTACTTCTCCAAGGTCGATCTTCGTTCTGGATACCACCAGATCTGCATGAGGGAACAAGATGTGCCAGAAATAGCATTCCATTACCACTGCGGACACTATGAGTTCTTGGTCATGCTGTTTGGACTGACCAATACTTCGGCCACCTTCCAATCCTGCATGAACCACATCTTTAACAAGAAGCTACTTAAATTTTTGCTAGTATTCTTTGACGACATACCTATTTACATTAAGACATGGGAGGAACATCTGAGACATTTGGATGAGGTAATTAGGAATCATGGAGTCACACTCACTTATTGCAAAGAGATCCAAATGTAAATTTGGGATGACTGAGATTTTGTACTTGGGTCATGTCATCAGTGCTCGAGGGGTTCAGGTGCATCAAGAGAAGATTTAGACAATCCTTGACTGGCCCCCACCCAGGACAGCTACAAAGCTACGCAGGTTCTTCGGACTGTGCAATTACTACAGAATATTTGTGGAAGGATTTTCATAGCTGGGAGCACCATTAACAGATCTGACGAAGAGAGGGGCTTTCCATTGGGATGAGTAGGCACAACGAGCCTCGATAGATTGAAGGAAGTCATGAGTATGTGTCCACTACTGGCATTACAAGACTTCACACCACCCTTCATCTTGGAGTGTGATGCATCGAGAGAAGGCATTGGTGCAGTGGTAATGCAAGATCGTCACCCCATCGCATTTGAGAGAGAAATTTTTGGGAGATGAACGACTGTACTCAATCTATGATAAGGAGATGCTCACCATCATACATGCACTGGCCAATTTTTAACAGTACCTCATTGGGGCAAAATTTGTTATGCAGACAGACCACAACTATTTGAGAAATTTTCTGGAGCAGGACTTGAACGAGCGGCAACAAAAATGGGTGAACAAAATCCAAGCATATGATTTTGACATTGAGTATGTGAAGGGGAAGAGTAATGTGATGGATGACGCCCTATCAAGAATACCTGCCATTTGTTCAGTTACAAATTTCAGTAGATTGGAAGGCTCATCTGTTGCTCGAATATTCCAACCACACCTTCATATGCATATTGATGGATGGTTAGATACAGGTTGACAGGTACAAGGTAGTTGACGGCATCATCTACTACAAAGTCAGGATCTATTTGGTACCCGAATCGAAGTTGGAGAAGATTTTGTGGGAAATTCACAATTCAGCTTTGTTAGGACACCCTGGGTACCTCAAGACCTATAGGCAAGTTTGGGAGAGGTTCTCTTGGAAGGGTCTCAAAGATGTACTAGAATACATAAGAAAATGTGTGACTTGCCAAAAGGATAAATCCCAACACACCTTGCCTGCAGGGCTACTTCAACCTTTGCCTATACCCGATTAGAAATGGGAGAGCATCTCGATGGATTTCATCACAGTACTTTCCAAGGTGCAAGGAAGGGATTGCATTTATGTTGTGGTGGATCATTTGAACAAATATGCTCATTTCTTTGCCATCCCCACAGGATTTCAGGCAGCTCAGGTAGCCGAGTTGTTTTTCTAAGAGGTGTTCCACTTACATGACCTTCCGCAGAACATAGTCAGTGACAGGGATAGCCGCTTCCTAACCACTTTCTAGATGGAATTGTTTCGTTTGGCAGGAGCAGAATTGCCGCCAAGTATGAGCTACCACTGTAATACCCCAAAATTGGCACCTTACAATTCTAATCAATTTTGGTGCATTTCTTCAAATTCTCATCATCGAAGTCCTATTGTACTAGGCAAATTCTCCTTCCTAATTGACTTTAATTGACTTAGTCTCAAATGCAGAAAACCTGAATTTGCATAAATCTTACACTATATTTAATTCCTAAATTTTCAAGATTTATTAGCTAAAAATCCCTATAATTAATTAATTTAATTCTAAAGTCCTAAGTGCTTTAAATTAAATTAATCCCACCCCCTTTTAGCTAATACACATCAAGGAAATTAAATATTATTTGGTAATTTGAATGGATTATCCTCACTTGAATTTAATAATTCAAACAAAATGAAAAGCCACCCATGTGGCAATAATTCATTTACCTAATTAAATAATTCCTCCATATTTTGTCTCACCTTCCTCCATGGAGATGAAGAGTCAGCCGTTTCTTTCCAAGAAACTCTTCATCCTCTCTTCAAGCTTTTCTATATAATGAACCTTCTTTCCTTCATTTGAGGGGGCAGTTTTTAGAGTACCAAAACTATAGTGAATTCTTGTCTGAATTCCCTCATATTGCTAAGCTTTCATTGCATATTTAGTGTAATTTCATGTAGCTTAATGGCATTCTTCATCTTAATTTAGTTTGTTTACTTATCAAATAGCTTAAATGTCTTTTTCAAATTTCTTAGCTTAAAATCTGCATCTTCATTCCTAGATTACAATTGCATTTCTCATATAGAATAATTTCATTTATGTTTTCAAAGCTTTCAAATCCTCCATTTTAGCAATGGTCTATGGTTGTTGGCTCTCGTCCTAAGAGTAATTAAACACCCCAACTAAATAGGAGGCAACAAGTCGATTCAATCAATATTGTGGAATGAGCAATTCATGTTCATGTTCGCAATTCAATGATTGAGCAATGACTATGTTGTGTTGTGCCTGATTTAGAGGTCAACATTCAGACACATATAACCACACACAAACGAAGGGGCAAATTGAGATTGTGAACAAGTGGTTGGAGGCATACCTGAGAAACTATGTTTCAACACACCAAAAAGCGTGGATCTATTGGCTTCATTTAGGAGAGCACTGTTACAACACTACCTATCACATGTCAATAGGTATGTCACGATTGAAGGCACTTTATAGTTATGAGCCTTAGTCAATTATGACACTGTATGGGATTAAATACCATATGTAGTATTGGAGGCCGTATGCGGCTGGGGAAGGAGAAGACCGTATGTTTGGTCTAGACCATACGTGTGTGGGGTCAAGCAACCGTATGGTGGCATTTCCTATACTGTGGTAATTGTTGGAGCAACACATTTTGTTCGTACGGGTGCGAAAAGGGGAAGCATCGTATAGACATGGGAGTTAGTCTTCCGTACGGATGCTGGAGTGATGAGAAGATCGTAAGGGAGTTGAGTTTCCTATACGCAAGTGTCCTTAATGACGTACACTGTCAGGTGGTACATTACATGATTTCATCCATATTCTTTTGACATCAATGACAATAACTTTGCACACAATATGTACATGTGTGCCTTTCTCATCATTGACAATATTATTGTAAATGCAAACAAAAGCTATATAAAATCTAATCTATAAGTAATAGATCAATGAATAAAACTGTAATCTTATACCTTGATATGAATCTGAAATATATATTGATTGTGTTTTGCTAGAAATTACTCAACTTCTTCAGCACTTATCAATTTTTGTACAATACGCTGAAAACACTCATTTACCATGTTTTATATATCTTGGCGGTAAGTAAGAGTAGTCACGTCTATGATAGACGTGACTCCTGAAGGAGTCATGCCTATCATAGGCGTGACTTTTCGTCACCACTATATATTTGCTCAGACCCGATAATCGGGAACTCTAATAATAAACGATAGTTTAATATAAATCGATAGCCAATATAACTTGACGGCAATGAATGTAATCGGTTCGATTCTTTTATGAATCGTTATTTAATAATTTATGCATTTGTTAATTCGATCTCAAATGATATAATGATGATAATCATTATTATTATATATCTCATAATAATAATGATAATAAATACACATATATCATAATAATAATAATAGATAATAATGATAATGAATATCAATATATATATAATAATAATATCTATTATTGTAATTATCTATATATTGGTATATACATATATATCTTGATTTTATCTATCCTCGTAAAATCAATATTTTATCTGATCGAAGCTACAAATATCAACATTCCCTCTTAGCTCGGGAAGATAAACATATCACAATAATCTTTGTGAATATTTGCCTTATGATATATCACTCAACTTATGACATAAGTAATCACATATCACATAACTCGTGATATGAAGTATCACCCAACTCGTGATACGAAGTATCACATATCACATATCTCGTGATACATATTATCACCTATCTCGCTATACATAGTATCACCTATCTCGTGATACTAAAGGATATAATATACTTGAGAACATTACATTCTCCTTATATATCCCTGTTATGGTATGTGCACTGACAATAAGTCACATAATGTCTACCATAACTAATCATGGCAAATCCATGAATCATACTTATATCCAATCACATGATATCAGTCTACTGAACATTACAACATTACAAGGATGGGTAGGCCCATAAAGTCGTAGTCACACATACGACAAAAAAGTTTACACACTGAACATCTTTAATATATTAGTACAAATCAATTTGAAAAATTTACATTTCAATCATACCAAGATTTTTCCTCAAGTGTTCAACTTTCACTTTGAGGAGAGGTTTGGTAAGAATATCTTTTGTTTGATCTCCTATACTGATATACTCCAATTGAATTACGTTCCTTTCTACCATGTCTCTCACATAGTGATAAGGAATCTCAATATGCTTAGATCTATCATAAAATACTGGATTCACTGAAAGCTTAATGCGGCTTTGATTGTCACAATGGATGATAGTTGGTTTTAGAGGTTTACCAAATAACCCCACAAGCAGTTTTCTGAGCCATACTGCTTCTCTAGAAGCCCTAGAAGCTGCAATATATTCGGCTTCTGTAGAACTTTGAGCTACTGAGGATTGTTTTTTGTTGATTCATGATATCATAGGCGATCCCAAACTGAAGCAACATCCAGAGGTGCTCTTCCAGTCAATCACGCTTCCAGCCCAATTTGAATTTGTGAATCCATGAAGATCTAAGTCAACCTTTTCATATCTTAGGCCATAATTAGGAGTACCTTCAAGATATCTCATTATATGCTTCACAGCCACAAGATGTATCTCCTTGCGTTCACACATAAACTGACTCAAAGCATTTACAGCATAGCAGATATCGGATCTGGTATTGACCAAATATATCAAAGATCCAATCATCCGCCTGTAGAGAGTGGGATCTGTCGACTAAGAATCTACTGCTGCTTCCTTTAATTTATGAAAATTTGTTTCCATGGGGGATGATATAGGTCTACAGTTCATCATACCAAATCTCTTTAATATATCAATGGTGTACTTCCCTTGGTTCAGAACAATGCTATCTAATTTCTGCCAGACTTCAAGTCCAAGGAAATAGAGTAATAAACCTAAGTCCTTCATATCAAATTCTGAGGCTAGATCTTTCTTACACTGATCAATAAGGTGATCTTCTCCTGTAATCAGCAGATCATCAACATATAATATCAATATTAACATATCACCTTTGCTTTGTTTGAAGTAGAGATTTGGGTCTGCATCGATATTTGAGAAGCCTAATCTCATAAGGTAACTGTTAATTATTTAATACCAAGCTCTGGGAGCCTGTTTAAGTCCATATAGGGCTTTCTTTAATTTACACACGTGATTCTGCATCGTGAATCTCAAATCCTTTAGGTTTCTCTAAGTAGACCTCTTCTTCAATGGTTCCATTTAAGAAAGCAATTTTTACATGCATTTGATAGACTTTGCATCGTTTGGCTACTACAATGGCTAGAACTGCTCTGACTGAGGTATATTGTAAAGAGCCTAATTGGCTCTAATTCCAAAAGACTATGAAAGAACTCTATATTTTGAAAAATGATCCTCTTCTTCAATTATCAATAACATATATATATTCGATTTTTCCCAATACATTAAGGAATTGCAAATTCACTCAACAAATCAAATATTGCAATTAAAATGATTACGCCACAAACTCACAAGACTGGAACACATTGATATAGGAAATGTTCATCATGTAGGTGACAACAATTACCATGCACCCCTTACGTATGACGTTAACTCCTCCAAGCTTGGTCACCACGCGGTTTCACCATGACTAGCCATGGTAGGTTTGTGAGCTGTTGAACAAAGCACACGGCTGGTAAAAGAAGCGGCCACCCTCACACAGTTAACGTCCAGAGTTAACAAATCTCCCACACAACAATCTTGCAACCCGTGAACAACCACGACAAACACAAATCCGTAGCTGCTTTCAAAGTATTCAATCCACTGTAGAACCCACACAATTCACTGGACAGTGACGGGCAATTCAAAGTGTTGAAGCAACTAGTTCGAATTCACAATTCGATCAGCAAGTATTTTTGAAACCCTCTCCCAATTCTCCCATTCACAAGTATTTTTAAGAAAATGCATGAGATGATATCTCCTTTGCTTTCAAAATCCTTATATAACTGAATCTTCCTCTTCAAGCTCGATTTACAAGTCTTCAACCACACACTTCATATATCTTAAAACTTATTCCCTCACAACTTAGGATATAAGCCAAATTAATGATATCCACCTTAAATAATAAAGTCTCATATAAAACATAAGATATCATTAAATATTAAACATAAAATTTATAACTCCAAGATTAATTAAATAAGGAAGATTTAATTAATCCAATTGACCCATCTCCAAATCATGTTGAACACTGAACACTGAATTCCACAATCCAGAAATAGAAACTGGCAAGAGGTGACTTACCCAAAATAGTAATTCCTAACCTAGAGACCCTCAAAACAAAGCATTAGCCCACGAGGGTCGTAATGATGGGCTAACAATCCTGTCCCAAAGACAACTGCTAAATCGGGGACATTACAGTCTGTCTTCCCCAAGATTTTTTGTCCTCAAGCAATCGCAAACCGGGATGCTAAAAAATGTTCTCTGACTCCCAAGTGGCATCCTCAATCGGTAAACCAGACCACTTGCTCAAGAACTCTCGGATAACTTGCCGACGCAAATGTCGCTAACGAGTCTTCAAAATAACCTCGGATATCAACTCTAACTTTCCCTCATCATCAAGAGGGGGTAACAAAGAGGACGAAACAACATGTCTGCCTAACTCCTTTCTAAGGCGCGATACATGAAACACATTATCCACCTTACTATCCTCTGGCAGATCCAACTCATATGCAACCACGCCCACCTGCCTAACAACATGGAAAGGCCCACAATACCGAGGCTTGACCTTCTCAGTTCCACTCTTTTGGATAGAAGACTGCCTGTAAGGCTGCAACATCAAATATACCATATCTCCAACCTGGAAAGAGTGAGCAACCCTCTTCTTATCAACATACCGTTTTTCTGATTTTGAGCTCTCTGAATATTGTTCCTCGAAGTTCCCATAATATTTTGACTGTCCTGCAACAAATAACCTGCACTGGGAACTCTGCTATCACTAAAAAGCAAATCCAGAAAACTAGGAGGATCATACCCATATAGAGCTCGGAAAGGAGCCATCCGAATAGACATATTGTGATGTCCCCCTCTAGCTAGAAACTTTAGTTTCACTGTGGTTTAGCCTATTATTGGACCCTCGTAGGCTAGTGAGGATGGTTAGAGGGTCTTCTGAGGATTGATTCATCTCCAACATTCAGGGATTTATGGATTTGGCCTTCGTTCGATATCATTTGGACTCCATTCGCCATACTATGTATAGTAAGTTAGGAGTAATAGAGATGGACCCTTTCTATTTTTAGAAAGTGTATTTTGTCACATGGGGAGTTATGAGGAGAGATTCCTTTTTCAGACGGCATAGCAATCAGACAAGTATTTCAAGAGATATTAAAGTTTAACTGACTTGAGTGATTTATTTAAATATTTTAATGTTATTATAAGTTATAAAGTAACTTATAATAATAAAGTCACTTTAATATTATAAGGTGCAAATATAAGAATATCTTTTATCCCACATTGGGGAGAATAGTAAGCGAGCTCCTACAAGGAAAGAATAAATTAACATGAGAGGTTCTTTTCTTAGGATGGGATAATTGTCAATTGCATTTTGCTATGAATTTGGGAGAAGAAGCCAAGGGTTTCTAATTTCAGTTAGACATTGGAGAGCGTCAATTCTTCAGTGTTGCAACCATTTGAGGTGGTGAAATATCCACTAACTTTGGCATTCAAGAGAGCTTCACTCTGGAGTTCTATTTGTGCTTAAAGTGAAGGAATAACAGAAGGGTTTGAAGAATATTGAGGACTATTGAGTGCAAACCTGAAGATTCATCATTGGCACCCATTAGTAATTATTTTTTTAAAGTTTGTTCTTGCTGCTACAGTGCATGTGAACAGTGTGCATGAACAGTACGCGTGAACAGTACCATGCTACAGTATTTGTGCTTGATTCCGATTGCAACTTTCATCTCCATCATTGGGCATCACTATTATCAGGTTCCTCTTGCAACTATTAGTAGTTAGCATTGTAATCTTAGGCATATAATTTTGCTGTTG
>MU223126.1:120054-135667 GCA_018584345.1 Thuja plicata | reverse complement strand
TTAGGGAAGATGTCGGGCACAAGACACTTCATGATGACTTCCAGATTGAGGAGAATGTTGGTACTTCCAACACTCTAGAAGTTGTTATCAGTCATGATAACAATTCTGATTTTTATGACAGCAGTCCGTTGTTTGAGCCTATTGATGGCGTTGATGACAGAGCAAGTGCAGAAGATGTTATTGGTGCCACCTTGAGTTTTGACTCGCATGATGAGAGTGTTAATTTTGCAGATTGCATGAAAAATGCGAGTTCTAGTAATTCTGATTTCTATGACAGCAACGAGATGTGTTTGCATCAGCATGAGATAGCAGAGGGTTTATCGGTGGATGATGTGGGTACTCGTGATTTGGGTACTACTGATGATATTTATGAGGACGACTAATGTTGCAGTGAGTCTGATTTGTCATATCAGACCCTGCGAAATGAATCAGAGAATCCATTGGTTGGTGATAGGTCCCAGGATCGTGACTTGCAGGGACTTGCAATTACATGGGGAGTGGGAGCGTATGAGGAGACTGATATAGCAGCAGTTTCCACTTTATTAGATGAGTCACTTGTTGAGGTGCCCAGTAGCAGTGCCTCAATTGTTGATGTGTGCGTTGATGATAGCACACATGATGATTTTGATCATGAGGTGAGCATTGTGGATACAACTTCCTATCACAGTGTGGATAGTGGGTAAGAGGTTACATGGGGGCCAGAGTATTCAGAGACTTCACGTGATCAGACAGTTGAAGGTGAGTGATAGTCAGATTGCTACAGCTTTAGAGCATTATGACGTTGCCCGTCAGATGTTAGCTATATTTGGTTGGGGTGCTCCTATGTCAGATGAGCACAGTGATAGTGGTCTTTCCCTAATAGAGATCCATTCATTACGAGAGGCTATCAGAATAATGAAACATAATTACTTGCAGTTATTAGCTAACAGAGACTACCTTCTTAAGTGGGGTTGCACTTGTTATGATGCACTGAACGGGAAGGAAGAGGAGGTTGATGAGCTCACTGATGAGCTTGAGGCAACTTTAGAGGTATGGGAGAGCACCAAGTTGGATCTTCAGGAGTCGCACTCACGGTTGGATGAGGTGACCGTGGAGTTGAGCAGAGTGTAGTCTTCACTAGCTACAAATTCAGTTTAGTTTTCTACAGTGGCCATTGGTGATGAGTTGACACCAACGGGTTGTAGTGAGGATGTGGCTACATCCATCATGTATTTAGGTGTTGTGGACACAGTTGGGATGAGTACCTTGGCAGAGAGTTGTCGAGAGCCTTTGGATGTGTCAGGTTCTCCAATAGTTAACACATTGATAAATGATGCAGGGCAGGTCATTGAGATTTCTTGTAATGTAGAGGTGGATTCGAAAGTAAGTTGTGTGACTATTCATGACACTACTCCATCTTCATGAGATATATGCAACGTATAATCTGGTTGGGAGATTGACTCTCTTGTTCGATTGTTTCCTTCCTCTGGAAACAATCTTGTTATCTCATCCCATGCAGTTGATTCTGTTCAGCAGATTGTTGAGCCACAGAGATGGAGGGATCAGTTGAGGGTTTCTGGAGAGAAGGTTGATTCAACCTTATCTCGCTTTGACTACACACATAAGTATGTTGAGTACCTTCTTTGGAGAGCAGGGTTTGAGGAGAGACAATATGGGGTCGAGGTTGGTACTCATATTCGCGATTTGAAGTTCATCCAGAGTGGTTTAGAGGCATTTAAACTAGAATACCTTCACTTGTTTCATGACCGAGAGTACGTTATTGGGTATGCAGAGAGATTTGGCAGGGCATCTACCCAATTAGCAATTCAGGGCCAGAGTTTGGAGCCATCTTTTGATTCTAGAGTTGTCAGTGATGAGCCTTTGACAGAGTTTGGAGCCTTTTACCGTAACTATACAGTGAGGAGTGCTCATCATTTTTCCTTTGATCCACAGGTTGAGGACTTGATTATGCGTCGATGTGGATTGGCTCTGGAGTCATACCATCCTTTTTGGGATGGGTATATGCCAGCTTCAGTTGATGGAGTTAGTAGTTGGAAGTTGCTGAGAGATTACTTGCAGAGTCAGTACATCCATGGCAGTTTAGCGGAGGATGGATATTGCGGTTGTGATACAGACACCCTTGGTAATTCTTATCTTTGTAGTACAGTTGGATTTCATACCCATGGGGGATTGGTAGAGTATCAGGGGAGATTTGGTGTAGCAGGTGATTCCGAACATCTTTACTTCCTTATAGTGGATGGATGTGTGTTTCGTTTATACTGGGATCCAGGTGGTGGCAGGGTTAGTACTGCAAGTTGGATGGGTCCCATAGGTTTGCTTCACCACTTCTGGTATGGTGAAGTTGGGATCAGTGTTGAGCCGCAGAAGTCTGGGAGTATTCTTCTTGGCAGACTTCTATTTTGGATTTCGGATCCAGGTATATTTGGTTGGACACTCTTTAGTGTGTTGTTGGATCGTACGTGTGTATCGGGATTTCAGTTTGGGTTCACTGGAGAGTATTGCAGTGTGTACATGGTTTGGGTTATCGACAGTGTTACTTTTGATCCGCATGTACAGGGTCTTTTTCAGATGAACGGCTTCAGTGCGCAGAGTTTGGACAGATGGATTGTTGATCACCTTAGTGCAGTTATGGTTATACTGGTGCTGCAGTTGTGTCTCAGTATGGGACAATTCTCAGTCTTCCTTTGTTTTTTTGTGTTTTTTGGTTCAGTGAAGTTTCTCAACAGTGGAGATTGCTTGAGGACAAGCAATTTCAGGAGGGGCGGACTATGATGTCCCCCTCTAGCTAGATACTTTAGTTTCACTGTGGTTAGCCTATTATTGGACCCTCGTAGACTAATGAGGATGGTTAGAGGGTCTTTTGAGGATTGATTCATCTCCAACATTCAGGAATTTATGGATTTGGCCTTCGTTCGATATCATTTGGACTCCATTTGCCATACTTACTATGTATAGTAAGTCAGGAGTAAGAGAGATGGACCCTTTCTATTTTTAGAAAGTGTATGTGGTCACATGGGGAATTATGAGGAGAGATTCCTTTTTCAGACGGCATAGCAATCAGACAAGTATTTCAAGAGATATTAAAGTTTAAGTGACTTAAGTGATTTATTTAAATATTTTAATGTTATTATAAAGTTATAAAGTAACTTATAATAATAAAGTCACTTTAATATTATAAGGTTCAAATATAAGAATATCTTTTATCCCACATTGGGGAGAATAGTAAGTGAGCTCCTACAAGGAAATAATAAATTAACATGAGAGGTTCTTTTCTTAGGATCGGATCATTGTCAATTGCATTTTGATATGAATTTGGGAGAAGAAGCCAAGGGTTTCTGATTTCAGTTAGCCATTGGAGAGCGTCAATTCTTCAGTGTTGCAACCATTTGAGGTGGTGAAATATCCATTGAATTTGGCATTCAGGAGAGCTTCACTATGGAGTTCTATTTGTGTTTAAAGTGAAGAAATAACAAAAGGGTTTGAAGAATATTGAGGACTATCGAGTGCAGACCTGAAGATTCATCATTGGTAGCCATTAGTAATCGTTTTTTTAAAGTTTGTTCTTGCTGCTACAATGTGCGTGAACGGTGCGCATGAACAGTGCGCGTGAACAATGCCGTGCTACAGTATTTGTGCTTGATTCCGATTGCAACTTTCATCTCCGTCATTGGGCATCACTATTATCAGGTTCCTCTTGCAACTATTAGTAGTTAGCATTGTAATCTTAGGCATATAATTTTGCTGTTGTAAGTGATAACTTARAATCAGATTTGGCACTGTTGTAGTCATTATTGTAAGCCAATTAGTCTTGGCAAATTCATAGCAACATTGTMCTTGGGAATGAATTCAATAAAGAAGATATATGTTGCATACCATTTGYTTGACGAAATGTCCTTCTAATAGCATATATGATCAGCATAATAGTTGCATGCCAATTGTTTGTCAAAAWGTCAGTTRGYTGTAGGTATGCATTCCATATCTAGTTTWCATGTATATGCATTGAARATAYCAAAAAGAACTGCACTTGCATATTAGTTCATTGTAAGAGGTATTGTAAACATCTTTTGCACGCATTCTAAATTTCTTGGCATCATTCAAACTATATCAAACAATCTGAAACACAAAAATCAGAATAGAGAAAGGCAGAATACAAAGTGTTTGACAATATTCCTTGAGCAAAAAAATCAGTCAGTCTGGGCAAGGGGTTCTTACACATATGGTGAGTGTTATTATAACAATACTCACATAAATAAATCCACTTCACCCAAGCTCTCTGCTAAGAAGACACATAATTCCAAAGATAGCCCTCCATCCATTTATTAACAATCTCAATCTGACCATCAGTCTGAGGGTGGTAACTAGTATTGGGAATCAACTTTGTCCCACACAACCAGAAGAGCTCCTGCCAAAAGTGACTCATAAAACGGCTATCTCGGTCACTTACTATATTCCGGGGTAAACCATGCAATCTGAACACCTCCTGGAAGAATAAATCTACAACCTGTGTCGCTGAGAAGGTGGTTGTAATCGAAAAGAAGTGGGCATACTTCATAAGCTGATCCACCACCACATAAATGCAATCCCTACCTTGAGCTTTAGGCAAGCCCACAATGAATTCCATATCATTCCCATTTCCGCTCAGGAATGGGCAATGGCTGTAGTAACCCAGCTGGATAGGTGAGCTTCTGTTTGTTCTACTGACAAACCGAACACTCTCTGACATACTACTGCACATCAAACTTGAGGCCTTTCGAAGTGAATCTCTCCCACACCTGCCTATACGTTTTAAAAAAACCCAGAGGCTCTGCTAAGGGAGAATTATGGAAAGCTCTCAACACCACCAAACAAACACCCGATCCTGGAACCAACAACACCTGTTCCTTGTAAATGATCAACTCATTCACAAGTGTATACCTGCTGTCCTCTATGGTCCCATCAATAAAACCAACAGCCCACTAATCCCTAGCATACTCCGCAACAATCAAATGCCTCCAATCCTCAGATATCGTTGTCATAGAACCCAAGTGAGGCCTCCTGGAAAGTGCATCAACAACCACATTCTGAGTACCCTTGAGATATGAGATATCAAAATCATAAGACTACAGTTTACTAACCCACTTATGTTGTCTCTCATTGAGATCACGCTGCCCAAGGAAATACTTCAAGCCATAGTTGCAGCACTCGCCGAGTGGCGAGTACTCGCCGAGTTTTTAGACCTCGCGAGTAATTCTGGGAAAAACTCGCAGCTCAGCACTCGTTGAGTTTTACTAAAAAACTCGTTGATTACTTGGCGAGTTTTTCAGTAAAACTCTGCGAGTTTTTTAAAAAAACTCGCCCGTGTTTTCCTGGGCGCTGCTAAAGGAAGAAAATATTTTTTTTTCCTCAGGTTTTTTGTTTGTTGTTGTTCTTGGGGAGAGTGAGAATTTTTTGCTCTTTGAGCCTTTGCTAGGTGATTGAATCGTATTGGAGGCGGATTTGAGCTGATTGAAGGTGGATTTCAACCGGTTTTTCAAGAAAAATCAGATTCATAGGTAGGTTTGCTGAATTTATTTTTTTATTTTTTTAAAACCATTTTATATATTTTTTGTTTCTAAATGAATACAAAATCATTCCTAAGTAGTTAGAAATGATTTTGTATTATTAGAAGAAGATTGAACACTAATTATTACATGTATTATTGAATGTATCACTATTTATCACTATTTTTTTAAACCCTAGCTTGTTTTAGTTTTTTTTTTAACTTTGAAAGTTTGAAATTTGAATGATGTGTAGACTCTATACACTAAAAGACTAAAAATATTGAAAGTTCTAAAGTTGAAACTAATTTAGATAGTTTCCAACTTTGTTTAATAATTTAAATTTTAATTGTTTAACTAAAATATTTATTGTGTTTTTATTTTGTATGTGTAGGGCAGCAGTTAAGCGTTAACCATTAAATCAACATGGCAAGTTCACAGGAAGTGTGGCCACTTACACCATGCCCTTCTGGATATATAGGCAGCCGGCCTAAAAATGCTAGAGATAAAACATGGAGGTATGCCTATGAAGCGCCGGATGAGCCTGGGAAGGTGATTTGCATAAGGTGTGAGTAATTTCTCGAGGCATAAACCGCCTCAAATACCACCTTGCAAACATTAGGAGGTGTTGCAGGTCAAAAAGCCTTATGATTAAAATTTCCAAGAATCATGTAATATGTTGAAGAGCATATTGAATCTTGATTCGCAGTTCAAAGTTCAATTTCCCATTTTCCATTCGACATCCTCGTGACTTTTTCCTTCGGTCGAAAAAGTTCTTTAACCCGCGCGTTTGTGTGTTAATGTAATATTGAATCTTGAATCTTGAACCTCGCGGTTCTTGTTCAAGGTTCACTTTTCCAAATTACGCATGTTGCTTTGCATCCTCAACCCGCGTCTATTCCCTTTTTGGCGTCAACGTTTTTCGCGATCTTGAACTTTGAACTTATGCTTTTTGTGTTCATGATTCAATATCTCCCCATGCGTCTTGCATTAGTCTGTCTTATCTATTGTTTTATCAATATAAGACTAAGGCATATGCGATATTAAACTTTGAACTTCGCGCTTCACGGTTCGAGGTTCAAAATCTAAAATGCGATAGTGATCAAATACTCATGGCACGTGTCGGATCTCACTTTCCTTTAAGAGATCGGTCTGAAAAGATGGGAAATAAATGTCAGCTCAGCACATACAGAGCTATAGCACATTGAAGGTTTCTCTCTGGAAGCGAAAAACATATAACTCTAGTGAGTTTCAAGTAATCTTCCTCATTCTCCTTTCTGGTTTTAAGAATTATATGCTGTAAAGAAAGGAAATTCTAGTCTTTTTCATCTCTTTATCTTGAAATCATTTATTTAAGAGTTACTATGAGTAGTCCTAGTGGGTCGGCTTCTCAATCCAGACTTGTAAAGGAGAACAAGTTTTCTCCTATAAGTAGTTGCTTACCAAAGATGAGAGACACAATCCTCGTAAATGAAGACATAGCAGAGATTGTTCAAAGATTGAAGGCTGCAAAAGAAGGAACCCTTTCGGCCAAGATTGTGGAAAGCGGATTGTTGGAGGCTGCTGGTTTTCCCGAGGTGACTCCATGCCCCGAATTGGTGATGTAATGCAGAAACACGTACGACAGAATTGACAAATGTATTTGCCTTCCTTCTAGAGAAGTGTTGGTGTCTATCAACAGACAAGTAGTTATGGCTACTCTGAGAACCCCTTCTGTAGAAACTTATGTCGACTGCGACTTTGAGAAGGCTTAGAAGGAATTTCATCATAATTTCAAAGATTGCAGCAATAACATAGCCAGAGACTGGTTATTGAAAGCTGAGAGAGGAGGTTCTAGGTTACCAAAACATCTTAAGAAGGATCATTTGATAAGAGAGGTGTGTGACGTTGTAGTCATGTTAAACAGATTGAGAGGTAAACCTAATGACATTATGTGGGAAGACTGAATGTATATTCTTGTCCAACCCATTCTAACTGAAGGAAAATATGTTGACTGGGCTGAGGTAATAGCAGCAAGACTTGATGAAGAGTTATCTTAGTTCGCAGAGGCATGTAGTTTCTATATGTCTTCGTATCTGTTTTATGTTTTAGCCATAAGCAGGAATTGGGAAGGCTTGCCCCATGAACCATGGAAGGATGACATGAAAATCTATGAATATCATTCTTATTTGCAGAACAAGAGAAATCCTGGAAATTTCCGGAGAGTACAAGATGCATTCCTAGCCAAACTTGTTTTCGAGTTGAGAGGAAGGGAAATTAAAGAATGTCTGAGGAAGCTATGGAATTGATTAAAATTTACAGCAGTTTCTTTATCCAATTCCCCACTTTCAGTTACTTGAGGGTTAGAGATTTTAGTGGTGAACCTATGAAGCTTCCAAGATATTGCTTGGATAAATATATTCTATTGGAGATATGTAGACAAATACTCCAAGTAGGAGTGAAGTTCAGACCCAAGAGAGGAGTAGGTTCCTTCTTCCCTATTGATATAGGGCATTATCGTTTCAGATTAACACATGCTATGTCCTCCTCTGATGCTGAACTAGAGGCTATCAATCTTCCTTCCTATCAAAGTCGAAGCTATTTTGAGAGCAAGCTATTCGTGGAAAATCATTTCAAAGTAGATGCCACCTTTCTACATCAGTCAGATTTAGAAGATTTCTGGGCAAACTGTATAGAAAAGTTCGAGGTTGTGAAGAGGCTACATTCCAGGTTTACATTGAACCAGATTATCACGTTGCGGCTCCCTTTTAAGATTAAAGGATTGGTACTGATGATGAAAAAGATGTGACAAAACCCAAATATATGGAACAAAGTAATGAAGCAGTAGCCAGAAAAGTAGATTGGGGAAGAGAAGAGGTTGAGGATCTGAGTGTTATTTAACATGAGGTGTTCAAAAGAACAAACAAGTGGCTGAAAGAAATGAGCAAGAGACTCCTAATTCAGTAACCAGGAAAAGTACAAGAATTTCAAAACTCACAGCTTCGCTTGCCCTTACTAACGAAACTGAGAAATTGCTTCCTGCAGGTGAATCTAAAACTGGAATAAAGGACCATCTCGAAGAAGAAAAGTCAATTCCTGCACAATCCATAAGGACCACAAGAGCTAGGAGCAAAAGGAAGGAAAGTAGAGACACGGTCCCCTGCATTGTAATTGACTTTGAGGCAAAAGGGAGTGAGTCACAGCCCCAGAAGAAACTTAAAATGGACAAGAGCCCAACCAACTCTTCAAAAACTCAATCAGCAGGAGAAGATCAACAAGACTTCTCAATATTTAATACTCCAACAAATGATTCTACACCAAAAAGCCCAAACTGGCTGGGGTTATCAGTCAACAAGAAAAGGAACGTTGTTCCTATTTCAGCCCCTATTGGAGATTTGGTCAGCAAGTATCTTGGAAAAACTCCATGAGTCAAGAAATTAAAGGTGGAAGCAATGGTTGATGTGGATGCCAAAACAGGCCATTGGATGGCGGAAATCTTCAAGCCAAATTCTGATAAAACTAGTGATGAAGTCACAGAGAAGGATTTTCATGTGGAGAAGATAGATTTGGGAATGTCCACCAGGGCCACCGACTTGAAGATTCTGAACTCAACAAATAGAAAGATTAACCATCGGGTACAGAAGGATGCAAAAGACAAGGTAAGATTGAAGCAGGATCTTTGTGAAATGGCCAAATACATTCAACAGCTTCACAATCCAGCGCCTCAACCTCTGTCGATAGTTTCATTTGATCTGGATATCAAGTCTCCAAAGAACCAGAAATTCCTAGATCAAGTTCACAAGGACAGGTCCGTATCGAAGGCCTTCGTCACCTGGATGGATAAGGTAACCAAAGAAATTACTAAATTTGTTGGTGATTTTGATAGCCTGATAGAAAAATCTGAACAGTTATTAAAGGTAGTTGAAGGAGATGTGGATCTGTGGAGAAAGCAAAAAGAGCAATTGGAGATTGAAGTACACATGTAAAATGTTTATACTTATGGTATAAACAAGTTTCTCTCTAAAAAAGCAGTGCCTAGGATAGATGAGATTTCTCTGTTTATTGCTAAGATGAATATGGAATGGGAAGGCACACTGTATGAACAAGCCATCAAGGAATCATCCCAGGTAATTGAAAACCAGATTAGTTCAAGGGATATCATGCATGCACAAAATGAATATACAGGAAAAATCATTGGACTGGAAAACAAGGCTAGTAGTGAAATAACCAAGTGCTTGCTTGTTTCAATCAAAAGGTGGAAAAACTGAGGGCTGCTAAAGAAATTGGAATGAAAGATCATTCAATTTTAGCTCATGTGGAGTCAGCAGTGGTCTATGGTTATGAACAAATGAAAATCTTCGAAGACAAGTCCCAGCAGATGCAAAATTTTAAGAACGTTTGGTTGCAGAGGTTTGAAGCACTTGCCAAACCGAATCAAGACCTGAGGAAGAGCTTTGTCGCGGCATTTGAGGAGTGTAAATCTGCAAAAGATGCCACCAAAGCACCTGATGGAGCTGGAATTGGCCTATCGGCCAATTAGTTTTCTGGATAGTTTTTTCTGTTTTGTTGTTTCCGAGGGTTTTTGCTATCTTTAGGGCAATTAGTTATTGAAAACTGATTCAAGCCCTGCGTGGCTATATATGTTATTTTGAAAGACCAAGTGAGGGTTGGTTCTCTGGAAGAAAAACTTTACAAGATTATCCGTTTTGTTTAAGTTATTTATATAGTGTTAAATTGTGAATTTTGAATATATGAATATACTATCAGTTGATTATATAAGAAAATATTGGTATTTTCATTGAGGAGTTGGTCTATTGGAGTGTATGATTTTAATTTCAGTGGGAATTAGATGAATATATTACCATAATTTGCAAGTATATCTTAGAATTTACTCAGTAATCTTTTTCAAAGATTGGATATCTTTATGAATCGTCCATTCTTAATTCATTTGTCTGTTTAAGGTTCGAGTCAGTTGGTTCTGATATCTTAAAGATTTTACAGTCTCAAAATAGTTAGCCATTTATCATTGATGAATGTGAATTGCAGTCTTTCATACTTTCTGGTCAAAAGTGTATCTTGAAATAAATTCTTTCTTAATAAAGGGTTATTACAGATTAATCATTGTATAAGGTAGTTGTTCAATTAAAATAGAGAGTGTGGTTGTAACTCACTCAACTGTTAGTGCATTTTTTCTTCTGTATTCAGGGTATAAGAGTCTTTACTTGTTATTTTTCAAAGGGAAGAATTTGTTCACTAACAGGAGGCATGGTGCTAATTGTTAGTGAACAGATTTTTCCCTTTGAAAAATAACAAGTAAAGACTCTTATACCCTGAATACAAAAGGAAAAATACACTAACAGTTGAGTAAGTTACAACCACACTCTCTGTTTTAAAGGAACAGCTACCTTATACAATGATCAATATGTAATAATCTTTTATTAAGAAAGAATTTATTTTAAGATACACTTTTGACTAGAAAGTATGAAAGGCTGCAATTCACATTCATCGTGGATAAATGGCTAACTATTTCGAGGTTCTTAAAATCTTTAAGATATCTGAGCCAACTTACTCGAATCTTAAACAGACAAATAAATTAAAACTGGTCGATTCATAAAGATATCAAATCTTTGAAAAAGATTACTGACTAAATTATGAGATATACTTGCAAATTATGGTAATATGCACATCTAATTCCGACTGAAATCAAAATCATACACTCCAATAGACCAACTGATCAATGAAAATACCAAGATCTGCTTATATAACCAACTGATAATATATTCATATATATATTCAGAATTCACAGTTTAACCACCACAGAAATAACTTAAACAAAACAGATAATATTGCTAAGTTTTCTTCCAGAGAATTGACGCTCACTTGGTCATCAAAAATAACATATATAGCCACGCAGGTCTTGATTTAGTTTTCAATAACTACCCTAAAGATAGCAAAAACCTTCGAAAACAAACAAAACAGAAAAACTATCCAGAAAACTAATTGGCTGATAGGCGAATTCCAGCTCCACCATGTGCTTTGGTGGCGCCTTTTGCAGTTTTCCACTCCTCAAATGCTGCAGCGAAGCTCTTCCTCAGTTCTTGATTTGGTTTGGCAACTGCCTCAAAACTCTGCAGCCAAACATTCTTGAAATTCTGCATCTGCTGGGACTTGTCTTCAAAGATTTTCATTTGTTCATAACCATAGACCACTGCTGACTCCACATGAGCTAAAAGTGAATGATATTTCAGTCCAATTTCTTTAGCAGCTTTCAGTTTTTCCACCTTTTGATTGAAACAAACAAGTACTTTGGTCATTTCACTACTAGCCTCATTTTCTAGTCCAATGATTTTTCCTGTACATTCATATAGCGCATGCATGATCTCCCTTGTACTGATCTAATTTTCAATTATTTGGTATGATTCCTCAATGGCTTGTTCATACAGTGTGCCTTCCCATTCCATATTCATCTTAACAATAAACAGTGAATTCTCATCGATCCCTGGCATAACTTTTTCAGAGAGAAACTTGTTTATACCGTAAGTATAAACATCTTCCATGTTGTGTACTTTGATCTCCAATTGCTCTTTTTCTTTTGTCCAATGATCCACATCTCCTTCAACTATCTTTAATAACTGTTCATATTTTTCTATCAAGCTATCAAAATCACAAGCAAATTTGGTAATTTCTTTGGTTACCTTATCCATCCAGGTGAAGAAGGCCTTTGATATGGACCTGTCCTTGTGAACTTGATCTAGGAATTTCTAATTCTCTGGAGACTTGACATCCAGGTCAAATGGGACTATCGACAGTGGTTGAGGCACGGGATTGTGAAGCTGTTGAATGTATTTGGACATTTCACAAAGAGCCCGCTTCAATCTCATCTTGTCTTCTGCATCCTTTTGTACACGATGGTTGATCTTTTTATTCTCTGAGTTCAGAATCTTCAAGTCAGTGGCCCTGGTGGACATTCCCATATCTATCTTTTCCACATGAAAATCCTTCTCTGTGACTTCATCACTAGTTTTATCAGAATTTGGCTTGAAGATTTCCGCCATCCAGTGACCTGTTTTAGCATCCACATCAACCATTGCTTCCACCTTCGGTTTCTTGACTCGTGGAGTTTTTCCAAGATACTTGCTGACCAAATCTCCAACAAAGGCTGAGATAGGAACAATGTTCCTTTTCTTGTTGACTGATAACTCTAGCCAGTTTGGGCTTTTTGGTGTAGATCCATTTGTAGGAGTGTTTAATATTGACAAGTCTTGTTGACCTTCTCCTGCTGATTGAGTTTTTGAAGGACTGACTGGGCTCTTGTCCATTTTAAGTTTCTTTCGAGGTTGTGACTCACTTCCTTTCGCCTCAAGGTTAATTACAAAGCAAGGGACCGTATCTGTATTTTCCTTCCTTTTGCTCCTAGCTCGCGTGGTCCTTACGAATTGTGCAGGAATTGACTTTTCTTCATCAAGATGGTCCTTTATTCCAGTTTTAGATTCACCTACAGGAAGCAATTTCTCAGTTTCATTAGTAAGGGCAGAGGAAGTTGTGAGTTTTGAAATTCTTGTACTTTTCTGGGTTACTGAATTAGGAGTCTCTTGCTTCTTCTTCTTGCTTATTTCTTTCAGCCACTTGTCTGTTCTTTTAAACACCTCCTGAGAAATAGCACTCAAATCCTCTACCTCTTCTTTTCCCCAATCTATTTTTTTGGCTACTGCTTTATTACTTTGTTCCATATATTCGGGTTCTGTCACATCTTCTTCATCATCATTACCAAATCCTTTAATTTTAAAAGGGAGCCGCAAGGTGACAATCTGGCTCAATGTAAACCTAGAATGTGGCCTCTTTACAACCTCGAATTCATCTATACAGTCCGCCCAAAAATTTCCAACTCTGGTTGATGTAGAAAAGTGGCATCTACTTTGAACTGATTCGCCACGAATTTCTTGCTATCAAAATAGCTCTGACTTTGATAAGAAGGGAGATTGATCGCCTTTAGTTCGACATCAGGGGAGGACATAGCATGTGTTAATCTGAAATAATAATGATCTATATCAATAGGGAAGAAGGAACCTACTCCTCTCTTGGGTCTGAACTTAACCCCTACTTGGAGTATTTGCCTGCATATCTCTAACAGAATATATTTATCCAAGCAATATCGTGGAAGCTTCATAGGTTCACCACTGAAACCTCCTACCCTCAAGTAACTGAAAGTGGGGAATTGAATAAAGAAACTGCCGTAAATTTTAATCAATTCCATAACCTCTTCAGACATTCTATAATTTGCCCTTCCTCTCAGCTCAAAAACAAGCTTGGCTAGGAATGTATCTTGTACTCTTCGGAAATTGCCTAGGTTTCTCTTCTTCTGTAAATAAGAATGATATTCATAGATCTTCATATCATCTTTCCATGGTTCATGGGGCAAACCTTCCCAATTACTGCTAATCGCTAAAACATAAAACAGATACGAAGACATATAGAAATTGGATGCCTCTGCGGACTGGGATAACTCTTCATCAAGTCTTGCTGCTATTACCTTGGCCCAGTCAACATATTTTCCTTCACTTAGAATGGTTTGGACCAGAATATACATCCAGTCTTCCCACATAATATCATTAGGTTTACCTCTTAATCTGTTTAACATGACTACATTGTCACATACCTTTCTTATCAAATGGTCATTTTTTAGAGGTTTTGGTAACCTAAAACCCCCCCTCTCGGCTTTCAATAACCAGTCTCTGGCTATGTTATTGCTATAATCTTTGAAATTAAGGTGAAATTCCTTCTTAGCCTTCTCAAAGTCACAGTTGACATAAGTTTCTACAGAAGGGATTCTCAGAGCAGCCATAACTACCTATCTGTTGATGGACACCAACACTTCTCCAGAAGGAAGACAAATACATTTGTCAATCCTGTCGTACCTGTTTCTAAATTCCATTACCAATTCGGGGCACGGAGTCACCTCGGGAAAACCAGCAGCCTCCAATAGTCCACTTTCTACAATCTTGGCTTAAAGGGTTCCTTCCTTTGCATTTTTCAATCTTTGAACAATCTCTGCTATGTCTTCATTTACAAGAATTGTGTCTCGCATCTTTGGTAAACAAGTACTTATAGGAGAAAACTTCTTCTCCTTTACAAATCTGGCTTGAGGAGTCGACTCACTGGGACTACTCATAGTGACCCTTAAATAAATGATTTCAAGGAAAAGAGACGGAAAAGACTGGAATTTCCTTTCTTATAGCATATAATTCTTAAAACCAGAAAGAAAAATGAGGAAGATTACCTGAAACTCACCGGAGTTGTATGTTTTTCGCTTCTGGAGAAAAACCTTCAATGTGCTTCGGCTCTGTATGTGCTTCCAACGGTTGAATGAAAATAGAAAAGGCAATTAGAGAAGATTTAATACATACATTTAATTTGCCCTTTTTTTTTGGTAATCATGATTGCTTGCTGTGAATTAATGATTTCCGCCGTCATTCATTGGCCACGTCCAATCGCATTAATTTTCTCTTTGGGCAAGTTGTATTTCCGCTGAGCTAGCATTTATTTCCTGTCTTTTCAAAAACTGATCTCTTAAAGGAAAGTGAGATCCGACACGTGCCATGAGTATTTGTTAATTATTGCATTTCAGATTTTGAACCTTGAACCATGAAGCGCGAAGTTCAAAGTTCATAATCCCATATGCCTTAGTCATGTATTGATAAAATTATAGATGAGATAGACTAATGCATAACGCATGGGAAGATATTGAATTATGAACACAAAAAGCAGAAGTTCAAAGTTCAAGATTGTAAAAAACACTGACGCCAAAACAGGAAAAGATGCGGGTTGAGCATGCAAAGCGACAATTGCATTTTGGAAAAGTGAACCTTGAACATTGAACCGTGAGCTTCAATGTAATGTCCCCGTTTTTCAGACTTTGGGATTAGCTTGGTTTGGCGACCCTCGCAAGCTAATCGGGTGTTCAGAGGGGTCAGATTGTGGAGCCAGCGTTGGGATTCCATTCTAGAGATTCAGTTTATCAGGTCTGCTCTTCGTTCGGGTCATTTTGGCTGACTTACTATTTTTAGTAAGTGGAGTTTTTGGTATGGCCAGGATTGGCAGGGTGTCTGCACAGAGCATCA
>MU223126.1:51843-62069 GCA_018584345.1 Thuja plicata | reverse complement strand
TCCCTGTTAGAAAGAAAAATGGTGACATTAGATTATGCATTGATTTTAGAAATCTTAATGTTTCATCTCTAAAGGACAATTATGCCTTGCCTAATATGGAGATCTTACTGCAAAAAGTAACTGGGAACGAGTTATTATCCATGATGGATGGATTCTCGGGATATAATCAGGTCAAGGTCAAAGAATCAGAACAGTAGGTTGAATGCATTAGTTGAGCTTGATGAAGTTAGGAGATACGCTCAAGAACAGAACATTACCAAGAAACAACAAGTTAAATCTTTACACGATAAAAGAGCTCTGAACAGATCATTCAAGGTAGATGATTGGGTTTTAAAGTGGAATGCAAGAGATCAGGATAAAGGTAAGCATGGTAAATTTGAAGCCTTGTGGTTGGGACCATTCATTATTTCGAGAAAAGTGGGAGAGCATTCTTATTTTTTGCAGGATACTGATGGGAGAGTTCAAGACTTTCTGGTGCATGGACAATACCTAAAGCCATTCTTTTCATAAGGATATTCAGGGGGTTTTCTTTCCCTTCTACTTTTCTTTTGAATTCTTCGATATCTTAGGTATGATTACATGAATTAATTAATGTTTTTGTTTTTTGTAGGTCTTCTTCATCCAGAGATAGCTGGAGTCTCATCATGCTCACAAGGAACATGTGTCCCCAACAAGAGCCACTGATGGAGCCTAAATTTTTACAAACTAAGGCTTCCATTTGATTTATTTCTCTCATTTTCTTTTTTAATTTTGTCATTAGTAATGAGATAGATTGTTAGCAAATTTACTAGAATTTCTGCTTATAGTATATATTATGAGATGCTTTTAACACATAATTGATCTCAGCATTTGTTTTATTTGTAAATTTATGCTCATGATTCAAAGGATTTTTTTTTATTTTATCATTAACCTTTCCTGTTTGAATGGAAGCAAGTAGCCATCCCGAAGACACCATGATGAACTCAATTGCACAAAAGATAATTATATCCTACTAAGTTTTGAAATATGAAAATATATAGTGAGGATACAAACATAATAGATGCGTTCAGATTGGAAACAAAACGCAGACCCAAGGATGCTTTTGCTGTATCATTTGTCTTTGTTACACAAAGAGTAGCCGAGAATAAAAATTCAATAGAGAAGGATGTTGTTCATACTAGGCAACATGTTTTCATCAAAGCCCCTATTTTTTCACCATAGCATTCGTCATGTGATGAAGTCCTGCCTTCAGATTGGCCCATGCATTCAGATTTATGAGGATTACTCATTTTTCCGCAATAGTTCACTATGATTCAAATCATGTAATTTCTTATATCGACCCAGATTTGTCTGATGTAAATACTTAACGTTGTTTATTCTCCTTGCAAGGTTTGGAGTCGCACGATGGTTGGAAGTCTTCGAAGGTTGGATAGCTGGAAGAGCTATTTGCTATAGAATTTTGAGTTTCGAGAGTTATCGTGGAAGCAAATGTAATCCACGGTCTTGGTAATTACTCTCATATGCTCCACCGAATGATTAAGGATATGCCAAATGTGGAGTGCCCACAAGACTCACGAAGGATTCTGTGTATCTTGAAGAGGAGCTCGTGTAAGAACCCCTTGTGGCTCTAACTTTGACAAACACTGAAGTGTAGTTTATTGTAAGCAATCTCTGATACCACTATAATATCCCTTGCCCAAACATACTAATTTTTTTGCTCAAGGAATATTGTCAAACACTTTGTATGCTGCCTTTCTCTATTCTGATTTTTGTGTTTTAGATTGTTTGATATAGTTTGAATGATGCCAAGAAATTTAGAATGCGTGCAAAAGATATTTACAATACCTCTTACAAATAACTAATATGCAAGTGCAATTCTTTTTGGTATTTTCAATGCATATACATGAAAACTAGATATGGAATGCATACCTACAGCCAACTGACATTTTGACAAACAATTGGTATGCAACTATTATGCTGATCATATATGCTATTAGAAAGACATTTCGTCAAACAAATGGTATGCAACATATATCTTCTTTATTGAATTCCTTCCCAAGTACAATGTTGCTATGAATTTGCCAAGATTAATTGGCTTACAATAATGACTACAGCAGTGCCAAATCTGATTCTAAGTTATCACTCACAACAGCAAAATTATATGCCTAAGATTACAATGCTAACTACTAATAGTTGCAAGAGGAATCTGATAATAGTGATGCCCAATGATGGAGATGAAAGTTGCAATCAAAATCAAGCACAAATACTGTAGCACGGGTACTGTAGCGCGATACTGTTCATGCGCACTGTTCATGCACACTATTCACATGCACTTTTCACGTGCACTGTAGCAACAAGAACAAACTTTAAAAAAACAATAACTAATTGCTGCCAATGATGAATCTTCAAGTCTACACTCGATAGTCCTCAATATTCTTCAAAACCTTTTGTTATTCCTTCACTTTAAGCACAAATAGAACTCCAGAGTGAAGCTCTCCTGAATGCCAAATTCAGTGGATATTTCACCACCTCAAATGGTTGCAACACTAAAGAATTGATGCTCTCCAATGGCTAACTGAAATCAGAAACCCTTGGCTTCTTCTCCCAAATTCATATCAAAATGCAATTGACAATTATCCGCCCCTCTACTTCACAAATGAGCCTGTATTTATAATCCCTGGGTCTCCAAAGTTTCCAAAAACCATCATCAGTTAACTGCTCTTCATAATATAAACTTCCAAAACATTATAATAATAATAAAGTATTATTATTATAATATCGCCTTATTATTAATTAATAATACATTGTTATTAATTAATACAAGTAATTATCAAATATAATTCTGATGGCGATTCCTACAACACCTGCCATACTGACTGACCAACATGCTCATCACTGCCCTGCCAAAAATAGACTTACTATAAATACTAAGTACCCAGTCCAAGAACTGCATAACTGAATATTGTCTAAGGAACTAATCACTGCCAATACTGCCCTGTCAGAAGTGGAAACTAACCAGTGACTTACTAAAAATAGTAAGTCTAGACTTACTAAAAATAGCAAGTTTGCCAACTGGGACCCTCAAAACCCTACATCAGCTCACGAGGGTCGTGATAATGAGATGACCAAGTCACTGTCACAACCTGCTAAAAATAGGGTCATCACAGCTCAAGGATCACAAGTCTTCGATACCACTTGTTTCATTCATAATCATGCCCAGTCTGAGCATCACTCCAGTATGAGTGGAGGTTAAATATTCAAGAAGTTGGAGTTTTTCTTTCATCTGGAAATACCCGTAGAAGATGAGGACCAACATGACAATGGAGACACGATATTGAGAGGAATCATCTTGTCAACAGGTGTAGTCCCGAGCATCATGTACGATGGTTGAAGCAGCAGCATCCCTCCAGGCGGAAGTTGAGGGAGCACTATCGTGCATATAAACAAAATGACAGGTTCAAGGCAAGATTATTAATCAATGTGAATATTATGCCATATGGCGATAGTGATGAACACTGGAAAGACATGACGTTTCAAAGTCTCAACCTCCACCTGTCATCTCAACACTGCGCCCGTAAGAGGGTAATTACAAGGAGTTTCGGGTATCTTAATTGATACTATAAAATAAAACATGCAGTTTTCCTGAAGTGGTGTGTCTTTTAAGAACACAACCGCGTGACTCCCCCATCTTATATATGAGCTAAAATCAAATAAAAAAAGGACAGAGCCGCTAAAAAACTGGAAATAATATATGACTGGTGATATATGATATTTTTCATTTGCGGAGGGATGAAATTTTTGAACTAAGCTTGTAAATGTTGATTTTTGAGTAAATATATTCGAATTGCGAGTCTGGAGTCAAATTGTATTGGGTAGATCATCTGTAAGGAGTGTCCCTGGTGCAATCCTGTTTCAGGCAAAATCTGTAAGCGTATTTATTTTATTTGTGCGTAATAGAGTTCTTTAAATTATTATTAAGTAGTGTCCTTTATAAGTATTTTATTTTGATTTCTATAAATATTTTAATATTCAGATAAGTGGACTGGATTACTATTGCATTTTAAATTGATAAACATAAATATTGTGAAATATTTAACTATTCCCATATTTATGTCTAGTTTGTCTCCGCATTACAAGGGTTAAAATACATCCTAGATTATTTTAAAATTGCATTCATATAATTGATCCATCGCGTCTTAATTATCGATTTATTTATAGTTTTAATTCATTAAAATTTTATAGAGTTGTACGTTTCAAATTATAATATTGACTTTGTTTGCCCATTTAATTAGATACTGGTCTTTATATTACTCTTAACTCATTTTTATATGCTGGCAATTATTTTGTATCCTGCCATTTGAAGAAATATTATATTCATCATTGAAATTTACAGTCACTCTTTTATTTCAAATTAATCATATAATCATATAATTGTTTATCCTTTTTGCAACACAGAATTCACAAGTTCGAAAGCATTCATACTTTTAAGTTATCGTTAAGAGTTGTATTTATCTAAAGGAGTCATAAGTTTTCTATAATCCTTGCCATTTGGGAAACTTCTATTGCATTCGTAATTTAACCAATCTGCTATAAGTATCTTGGATTCGAGTGATTTGTTCAGGATCAGGTACACCCACCTTGGCCTTGCAGAGCCAGAAGCGTAGGGGATTTGGATTGTATTGATCAATCCTGTCACATTGGCCATAACCAGTTAGATATCTCAACATCGAGTTGGCAAGATTCGTAGGATTCCAATCCATCGGTTTTGGGAACCAACAGGTTCCTGGATCGAGTGTCATATTTGTGGTGTTGAGAGCTTTCCATGATTCTCCCTTAGCAGGGCATCTCGGGTTTTTTAAAACCTATAGGCAGATACAGGAGAGGTTTACTTGGAAAGGCTTGAAGTATGATGTGCAACATTATGTTTGAGAGAGTTATGTTTTCCAGCAGAGCAAGCAGGAGCACACATATCCAGCAGGGTTATTGCAACCATTACCCATTCCGGAGCGGAATTGGGAATGAATTTTCATGGATTTCATTGTGGGCTTGCCTAAAGCCCAAGGTAGGGATTGCAATTTTGTAGTAGTGGATCATCTTACGAAATATGCTCACTTTTCCCGATCACTACTACTTTTTCAGCCACACAGGTTGCAGACTTATTCTTTCGAGAGGTTTTCAGATTGCATGGTTTACCCCGGAATATTGTGAGTGACCGTGAGAGATGATTTATTAGTCACTTCTGGCAAGAGCTTTTCAGGTTGCGTGGGACTGAGTTCACTCCCATTACTAGTTACCACCCTCAGACTAATGGTCGGACTGAGATTGTTAATAAATGGGTGGAGAGCTATCTACAGAATTATGTATCTCTTTAGCAGAGAGCTTGGTTGAAGTGGATTTATTTATGTGAATATTGCTATAATTCCACTCACCATATGTCTATTTGGATGACTTTTTTCCGAACTTTGTATGGATATGATCCTCCTAGTTTCCTAGATTTTCTTTTTACTAATAGTAGAGTTCCCAGTGCGAGTGATTTGTTGCAGGACAGTCAGGATATCATGGGGACATTACGAGACAATATTTAGAGAGCTTTGAATCAGCAAAAGCAGTATGCTGATTAGAGGAGGGTTGCCCGCTCTTTCCAGGTTGGGGATATGGTTTATTTGATGCTGTAGCCCTACATAATGTCATCTATTCGGAAGAGCGGAGCTAAGAAGCTCAAGCCTCGGTATTATGGGCCTTTCCGTGTTGCTAGACAGGTGGGCGAGGTTGCTTATGAGTTGGATTTTCCGGAGGACAGTAGGGCTCATAATGTTTTTCATGTTTCGCACCTCAAGAATGCGTTACATAGGCATGTTGTTTCGTCCTTTACTTTGCCACCCCTAGATGATGAGGAGAAATAGGAGTTGATTCCTGAGATTATTTTGGAGAGTCGTGAGAGACGTCTGCATCGAAAATTCATTAGAGAGTTTTTGGTGAAATGGCATGATTTACCTATTGACGATGCCACTTGGAAATCAGAGGATATTCTTCAGCACCCCGGTTTGCGATTGCTTGAGGACAAGCAATCTTAGAAAGGGAGGACTGTGATGTCCCCGTTGTAGCAAGTGTCTAGAGGACATGTTTATTATCCCATTATTGCGACCTCCGTGGGCTAATGTCTTGTTTTGGGGGTCTCTGGGTATGAACTTACTATGTATAGTAAGTCTTCTCCTGTCAGTTTCCTTTTGTGGTAGGGTGTGCATTCAGCTGTTTTATTAGAGTAGCGTAGTTGATCTGGTTGGGATTGATGATTTGTTTGATTAATTAAGCATGGCTTAATTAATTAATATCTTGGAGCCATTTATTAAAGTCTAGTTATTATTTGTTAATGACATTTTGACTTTGGAATTAGACTTTGGTGAATGAAGGCTTATTGTTGACAAATTTAATATTTCAAACGGTTATATTATAAGTTGTTGCTTTAAGTTATGAATGCAGTGAAGCTGAAGCTTTATGTTCGAGCCTTCATGGAGAAGCTCCTTACTATATAGAGGATTTTTGAAAGTTTGAGGGATTCATTCATTATCATCTAAAACTTGTGATTATGCAAAATTCTAGAAGCAAGGGTTTGTCTAATTTTTAGTAGCAAGGAATTGTGAATTTCTTGATGTCTTTGTACTTTGAGTTGGTTCGATACCAATAAATTGTGACAATGTGGTTTCGAATGAATTAACGCGATTGGAGAAGGAAGTTGGAAGTCTGGTTTGAAATCTCTACTTATTTCGAAAGACATCTACAAGAAGTCATTTCCCTTGCCGCGGCCAGTGCTTCAATCTGTTGTTTCTTGTATGAGTTGCTTCCATTACTCTTGTTCGGGCCGTCATCAATGTTAGGTGTTGCAGCCAGTAGTCTCATGCATTGTAGCCAGCATGTTGGAGGAAATTTAAGAGGTAGTGTGGTCTAATTCGAGCCCAGCTTGCATCGATAATAGCTGTTAACATTTGAATGGTAATTCGATTATGGAATTATGACATGATTTGTATATAGTTTAATGAAAGTTAAGAATTGTTTGGTGCAATCACAATTCTTGTTTATATATTGAGAAAATACAAAAAAAACACATATTTGCAAAAAAAATTCAAAAACATTTCTTTTTCCAAGTTAAAAAGTATTATTGCAGTCATATCTCAAGGAAAGAACCAAGCAGGTTCTTTACACTCAAATTCGATTGAGACATCTCATCCCAACTATATATGGTTCATATCGATTGTGGAGGTAGAGAAATACGTCGCATTAAAGTCATACATTTAGGAAGACCATTATATCTCTATAATTTGTGGCATTCGTATGTGAATATTATATGTAAGAATTTGCTTATAGCAACCCAAGAACTAGAGACCAATGAATAACACAAAAGCAAGAGAAAATAAGATAGACAAGAACAAATTGTATTCTCATCAAGATGCAATAATCTCAATTAAGTACAACGTATATATGCCTGCTTATATAGGCAAGGTAATAGGAGAAAAAAGCACATGATGATGACATGTGGCTCAATGAGATGCAAGGTTAGGTATGAGGCATTGTAACCCGGGGACGTGTACCTGGCCCAAAACTCTAGAGTACCGGGTACAGGACGTCCCCGAGATGGGTACTTTGTGTACCAGAGTACCCCCACCGCTGCCCGAGCTTTTCCGTTTCCCCGCTGCACCCCTGCCTCATCCGTCCGATACTTCAGTACTTTGGTACTGGTACAGTACTTCGGTACTTGACAGGGTACGGCCAGTAGCAGACTTGAAAAAGTGCATTTTTTTTAAGTTTTTAAATAAAATTTGATTTTCTAATTGGTTCTTATGGAACCCTAAAAGGATGTGGGTCCCATATAAGGCCCTCTAAGCCTTCAGAAGGCCCATATACTTCATTTGACATTCTCATTCATAATTTTCATTTTTGCAACAGCTGAGAGGAAGGAGTGAAAAAGAGTTGAAAGAGTGATTGGAGAGTGATTTTGCAAGTGATTGTAGGAGCAAGAGGAGAAAGAGGAGCAAGATTCATCAAGCAAAAGGTAGGGTTTTTAACTTTTTACAATGAATTTTCTTTGTTTTATTATATTTTCAGATTTTCATTTTTTTATTTTTTTTTCTAAAAGACAAAGTCTAAAACGAAATGAAAATGTTGAAAACTTGAATTCATTGTTTTAAATTTAGATTCTTGTATTTGTAAAATTTAAAAATCTAAATGTTTGAATGTATTGTTACAATGTTATTAAAATTAATTTTAAAAAAATTACAATTTAAAAATCGAATGTTTGAATGCATTGTTACAATGTTATTTTAATATTTTTGATATGCTTATTAAGTTAGGCTGAAAGTTGAAACGTATTTCAATTTCTAAACTAGTAATTTAAAAATAAAAAAATTTAAAATAGTAGATAGAAATTAACATTTTGAATTTATTTTTTGAAATGCAGATTCTAAATGGCCTCTAGTGAAGCCATGGAATTGAATTCTGACTCTGAGGGTGCAAGTTTATCAGAATATGAGCCTGGGCATGAGGGAAGTGACCACGGGGCTGATCCAGAAGCCCAATCTATTTATGTTGCACCAGGAATACCTTCTATTGATTTCCCCTCTCAGACTTTGACACCATATGCTAGGGGTGCTTATGATCCAAAGTCTCCTCTAAAATAATTTGCAGTAATAGTTTCAGCGGGAAAAAATTCAGGTGGTGGCACAAGAAAATGGAAATGTAATTTTTGTGGCACAGAATGGTTTGGGAGAATTACTAGAGTTAATTCACACCTTCTCTTTTGGTCTGGATATGGTGTGAGTGCATGCAAATTCCTGTTACATTCTGACAATGTCGCATCTAGAATTGAAATAAACAAATTGTGGGGCATTCCTGATGTTAGTGCAGTTCCAGTGCCTAGGTCTTTGGCTGCTAGGCAACAGGTTCAAGCAATTCAGCAGTTACAGGGGCAGCAAGATACTTCTACACGTATCTTGCATTAGAGAGCAGGGACTATGTTAGAATCAACTTCTGGACCTTCATCCATTCAGAGTTCAGCAGGGGAGAGTAGCAAGGGGAAACACAAGGCAGGAAGTTCTTCTAGTCCCATTGCTGATTTGTTTAATGTGCACATGAAGGATCGAATAGACGATGCCATTGGTACATTCTTCTTTGCCAATGGCATACCATTGCATGTAGCTCGATCTCCTTATTATAAGGAGATGATTTCCTTGGTGGCAAAGGAGGCAGGGCCATCATTTGTGCCACCGGGTGAGCACAAATTGAGGACCACGATCTTGGATAGGCAGTATAACAAGATTGGGGTTTTGATGGAGCAGATGAAGGCATGCTGCATGGAGTCGGGTTGCAGCATAATTATGGATGGGTGGACGGACATTAGACATCATCCACTCATCAACATCATGGTCACATGCACAGAGGGCCCATACTTTCTGAGGGCAGTTGATTGTTCAGGGCATCGCTAAGATGCTAATTTTCAGTTTCACGTCCTTAGGGAGGCCATTGAGGAGGTTGGGCCAAAAAATGTGGTCCAAGTAGTGACAAATGTAGCACATGTGTGCAAAGCTACAGGGAGGCTTGTTGAGGCAGCCTATAGACATATTTGGTGGACTCCATGTTGTGTGCATGCCATGAAAAATGCACTAAAGGACATGGGGAAGATTGATTGGATTAAAGGAGTGGTTAATGATGCGAGAGATGTGCATATGTTTATCTACAATCACCACACTTCACATGCACTCTTGAGGAGCTTCGCAAAGAAGGAGTTCTTGAAACCAGTTGAGACCAGATATGCCTCATATTACATTCTCTTGGAGAGAATGGTTGAGTTGCAAGCGCCATTGCAACTCATGGTTATGACACAAGAATGGAATCGGTGGGCTGAGTCGAAATCAGAGCAGGGAAAGAGGGTGAAGGAGATAGTGAAGAATGATCAGTTTTGGAGTGATGCAAAATACAGTCTCCATCATTACTCCAGCTTTCCAGATGATCAGATATGGTGATGGGGATGCACCTACCCTTGGAGAGTTTTATGAGTGCATCGATTCCATGCTTGGACAAATGAGGGCTGCTGTGCGTGAGAGGGACCCCACTTTAGCATTCTATAATGAGCACATTCAGCCTATCATTCACTGCAGATGGGAGAAGCTGAACACTCCTTTGCACATGGCTGCCTATGCATTGAATCCTAAGTGGTACATGCCTAGGCATGGTAGAGTTACACCACTTCAGGATGA
>MU223126.1:35609-50887 GCA_018584345.1 Thuja plicata | reverse complement strand
GTATGTTATATAATTATATTGAAACACCCCTGGCCCCTCCCCCCCCCTCGTCCCCCCGCTGCCATACCCCCGTCATACCCCTGCTGTACCGAAATTGAGGCCCTTTTGTTTTGCATACCCTAAACTCGTCCCGGCATCCCCCGATCCCGACATACCCCTGTACCAGTGTAACACTGTCAATTTTAGAATATGAGTGTTAGGTACCTAATGACGGGCCTAGCCTGGATGAGTTGGGTCTGCTTCTTTCCTCCATTCATGATATAATTTCAATTTTGACCCGTTTACAGTGTCGAGTATCCCCTGTCCATCCAGTTTCCACAACTTGATTGCACCGTTGTCCCCGACTTCGCGAACCTTGTAGGTCCTAGCCATTTAACTTTGAATTTGCCTGGCTTAAGCTCATTCTGCCCATTATACTTAAGGACCAACTGTCCTGGCGTGAACTATGTCCGCTTCAGATGCTTGTCATGCCATACCTTCCTACGTTCTTGGACTATCTTCGTCGCCCATTGTGCCAGCTTTCATTTCTCGTCGAGTTTATTGAGATTGTACAATCGCTCCTTCAAGCTTTTAATGTCTTTGAGTGTGTTCTCAATGGCTATCCACAAACTAAGTACCATAAATTCAACAGGCATGACAGCCTCCTGTCCATACATCAGTTGGAATGGTGTTTGTCTAGTAGTAACTTTATATGTCATACAATATGCCCACAGCACTGAGGGAATCCTTTCTTCCCAATCTTCCCCTTCGACCCTACAAGACTTGTAAATGACTGATACCAGTACCTTGTTAGTTGCTTCCGCTTGGCAATTTGCCCGTGTGTAGTAGGGACTTGAAAATGAATGAAATATTTTAAACTTCATCGTAAGCAACTTTATTATGTTGTTGACGAAGTGTCTCCCTTGGTCGCTTGTAAGCTGGACGGGTATGTCGTACCTTGTGATTATTTGTTCATAAATAAACCGTGCGGTGCTTACGGTTGAATTGTCTGGTAGGGCCCATGCTTAAACCCACTTCGTCAGGTATTTAGTGGCTACCACGATATACCTACATCTTCGTGCTTTGCTAGCCTTAAGGGGCCCCACAAAATCAAGTCCACACAGTTCAAATAATTCTTGTGCCTAAGAGGGGTTAACTGGCATGAAGTCCCTCTTCAATGGTTTTCTTGCTCTCTGGCATGTATCTGTGATGTCCCCAAATTAGCAGGTTCTGGGAGCCTAATTGTAGTCAACTCATCATCGTAACCCTCGTGAATTGACACTATGTTTTGAGGGTCTCAGTGGACGGGTTTGCCATTTTTAGTAAGTCAATTGGGCCAATGACTATTTTTGGCAGTGCAATGGGTGGCCATCTCGATCAGTCATTTCCGGCAGTGAAGGCGAGATTTATCACAGGAGTTCATATTTATGAGTTAATCGTTATTAATTAATACCTTTATGTTATTAATTAATAATAAAGCTACATTATTATAATAATACTTTATTATTATAATAACTTAGAAGTTGTTATTTCAAAGAGTGGTTACCTGATACATCCTTTTTGGAAACTATGGCTTCAGAAGGGATTATAAATATGGGCTCATTCTTGGAGTTGATCATCGAATTTTATATATTAAACTTGTCTTGGGAATTGTTCTTGATTATCTGAACTGTGCCCTTGCTGGATTATAAGGGTCGAATTAGCATCTGGAAGACTAATTCTTCTGGACTAATCTATAATTGGTTGTTGTTGTATAACCAATTACACCTTACGGTTTGTTGGTGACTTTGGAGGGAGCTCTAAATTCCGAAAAGAAAAATTCTATTTGAACTATGACCTGCATAAGAGTTCATTTTCATTACCGTAGCAAAGGGAATCAACAGTTGGGCATAATTATCAGAGCTGCATTCGGTGTTTGGCAAATTTGCTACAGCATTGCGGGTGACAGCTAGGCCCGAAATTGGACGTCAACCCGCACCCCACAAGGAGCCGCATGAGAAAGACTGTGTCGCATGGCGTTTGGAGCATCTGCGGGTGAAGGATATTCCTCCACGATTTTTTTGCATCACGTGGAGACTGCAAACAAAGGATACAACTGCTACATGATACTGGTGGAGGTCTAGTCATTCCTGCATGCGGGGACTCAATGCATTTGGCATTCACAGCGAGGATTGCGTGAGATACCAGCCAGCAATAAGAGGTTCTTAATTGTTTTGGATTTTCTTTTGAAGCAAATAATAAACGTTAATTCTAGAAGAGTGATATATTGCATGACTAGATATTCAAATTCAATGCATCGATAAAATATGATTATTGAAATTTAAATTCAAAGCAAATGATTTCTTCTCTCCAATTGGCAAAAAACATTGAGTTGTTAAAGAATTTGAGTAAGAGTTGGACAGGCTCATTACAGTGGTATCAGAGCAGTTTCCTGCCAACCTGCAGGGAAATTGGGTTCATTTTTTATTATTATTATTTGGGAATTCAATCATGGCAGATGATAGGAGATTTATTCCCAGTAAGCATTACTACCAGAGAGGTCAGTCACCCCCACCAAATGAAGATGCAGATATTCAGTTTGGCACAGTGCTTGGTGGTGATGCTAATAACAGGCGGTTTAGCAGGTCCTGCAAGACCTGCAACTGCTACTGAAGCAGATATAGACAGAGAGGCTAGGGAAACCTTCAGGAGCCTAGCAGCAGGCCAGCATCATGTAGCTGATGTATTAAATGAGCTTTCTGACACATTGAGATGGATCATTCTTCGGAGGGATTAGAGTTGGGAGAGATCATGTGATGCCTCTGTCGCATCACATAGATCGCGGGTCGATGACAGGCATAGGGATTATGAGCCTATAACCCCGAGATATGATAGAGCAGATAGGGCAGGTGACAGGGGAGACCAGTTCAGACCCAAGGGGCCCATATTTATGAGACCAGAGGCTGATGTAGCCAGCACTGATGCTGAAAATAACCCTTTTGCCGATGATATAGTCACTCACTATGCTGAATGGGATGCCCTTCCTCCATCCTTGAAGCAAAATTTGAACTTTGATAGATATTTGACACAGAAATAGGAGCATTCGAGGGGAAGACCAGCACAGGATAGATAGAGGATGGGGAAGAATGATTTGAGGCAGGTGGCTAGCAAGATGACGTTGGCACATTTTAATGGCAGCGGTAGGGTCACTGCTAGAGCTTGGATCCACAAGCTTGACACCTACCTCGCATTGCGTCTTATGACTGAGGAGGACACGATTAGATTTGCAGTTTTGCATTTAGATGGGATTGCACATGACTGGTGGTACCACGGGTTAAGATCACTACATCATGACCGGATTACGATATACAAGGAGTTTGCGGATAGGCTGATTGAGTGCTTTGACAAAAAGGACCCAGAGGTTTATTTCAGAGAGTTGGCTCAATTATGGCAGACAGCCAGTTTAAAGGGTTTCATCAGCGAGTTTCAGCACATATCACTTATGGTGTATGATATCTCAGAGCGGAGGAGAGTAATGCTATTTTTGGAGGGGTTAGTTGAACCATTACGTGGATGGGTTAGGTCCCTAGATCCCCCATCCTTACATGAATCCATGAAGAAGGCTAGAGACTTGGAGTCTTCTACACCAAAGAGACAATTTGATGCGAGACCTCTCGGACCTTCTTATGACAGGAAAGCCCCAAGGATGGAGGAGAAATCATATTCTAAATGTCCTATGGTAGCACCCTTAGATCAGGAAACACTTAATGATTTAAGGAGAAAGAAACTTTGTTTTTAATGTCGGGGTCTCTATGATGCTACACATAAATGTCCTATGAAACCCCAGGCTAAGCATAGGATGATGGAGTGGTTCTACGATGATGAGGACGTTCCTGAGTATACAGGTGAGATGGCTGATCAGGATCAGGGCATTCAGGGAGCTAATAGTTACACAGAAGATGAGGTTGATGCATCAAACCTCAAGGTGGCAAACCTCTCCTGTATGAAAAAAGAGGGTGATTTTAGAGTACATGGTCTTCTAGTTGGACAAAGGGTGACTGCGCTTTTTGATACTGGAGCCACACAATTTTATTGACTCCTGTTTGGTGACTCGAAGAGGAATCCAGACAACGAACTTTGAGGGGTTGAGAGTGCAGATAGCAGATGGTTACACTCTTAAGTGTAACAAGATGGTTAGTGATTTACCAGTTAAGCTGGGTACTTATGTTTTTAATGCAGATTTTTATGTGGTGGATATGGGTAGTACAGATTTGGTCTTGCGGATGGCATGGCTACACACTATTAAGGACATCTACATTAGTATTGAGAGGATGGAGATAAGATTTATCTCAGACGAGCAACCACAGGTACTTAAGGCCATTAGAGATGAGAGGCTTAAGCAGATTTCACTCAGGGGGATGCATCATTTAGTATGGCGTGAGGACAAGATAGATTGGGTAGTTGAGTGCAGATTGATGCCTTCATTGGACAACATAGATAAATTCACATATTATCCTGATATTCAGCCGTTGAGAACTAAACACGATAAGGTGTTTAGAGACTTACCCTCAAGTAGACCCCCAGATAGGGGAATCGAGCACATCATAGAGTTGGAGGGCACTAAGCCCGTTATGATCACTCCTTACAGGCATCCGAAATGAATGAAAGCTGAAATTGAAAAAACAATACAGGAATTACTTGAGATGGGACACATTCGGACGAGTAAATCCCCCTTTGCTTCTTCAGTTGTTCTGGTGAAGAAGAAAGATGACACTTTGCGCATGTGTATTGATTACCAGATAATGAATAGGAAGACTATTAAGAACCGGTACCCCATCCCTCGGATTGATGAGTTGATCGATGAGTTGCACAGGGCACAGTATTTTTCGAAGATAGATTTGAGGTCTGGATATCATCATATCCGAGTTAGGGAACAGAACAACGAGAAGACAACTTTCAGATGTCACTGTGGGCACTTTAAGTTCCTTGTCATGCCTTTCAATTTGACAAATTCCCCAGCCACCTTTCAGTCCACGATGAACAGGGTGTTCCACACCCAACTAAGGAGATTTGTACTAGTATTTTTTGATGACATCCTGGTCTATAGCAAGACTTGGGATGACCATGTTGCACACCTTGATACAATATTGAGTATTTTGGAGAGGGATTCCTTGTACGCCAAGGAATCTAAGGGCCCGTTTGTTTCTAGGAATTGACTTGGAATTGGCATACCCACATGCTGGTATTGTCGAATTCAGTGTTTGGTTCCAAAATGAAAAATAGGAATAGGGTTATGCAAATTCTAATTTTGGTCCTTTTTGAGCAATCCACAATTCCCCCTCGGGACCTGGAATTGGAATTGAAATTTGGAATTGGAATTGAGAGTATTATTTTGGGAAAGAAAATTCATTCCCATTTTTGTATTAATATTATATTGCTATATGTATATATATATACATGTGTTCATATATACATGTGTATATATACACACATATATATACCCTTGTGTGTATATACATACATGTATATATATAGTATATATACATGTATGTATATATACACAAATGTGTATATACATATACATATGTATATACACATGTGTGTATATATGTGTATATGTGTGTATACACACACATGTGTGTATGTGTGTATATATATACACGTGTATATGTGTAGACATGTGTATATACATACATGTATGTGTGTGTATATATATGTGTGTGTGTGTATACATACATGTGTATATATATGTGTCTGTGTATATAAACACACGTATGTGTGTGTATATACACACATGTGTGTGTATACACACATGTGTCTATATACATGTGTATATATACACACACATGTGTGTGTATATATACATGTGTATATATACATGTGTATATACACACATATGTGTGTGTATATACACATGTGTGTGTATATACACATGTATATACACATGTATATATACACACATGTGCATATATGTGTATATATACACATGTGTGTATACACATGTGTGTATATATGTGTATGTGTGTATATATGTGTATGTGTGCAAAAACAAAATTCCAATTCCAATTCCAATTCTAGTTGTGTGGAACCAAACGCAGAATTTGCATCTTCTCAGTCATCTTCCAAGTGAACCAAACAGGACAAGCCCATATTCTAGAATTCGTTTTGAGAATAGCAGAATTCCAGAATGGTTCAATTCTTGAATTGGAAATTCCAGCATGCACAAATTCCACGAAACAAACGGCCCTAAGTGTGCCCTTGGGATGACGGAACTGCTTTATTTAGGTCATTTTATTAGTGCAGATGGTGTGCCTATGGATCAGGATATGATCCGTGCTATTTTAGATTGGCCCACACCCGAGGCCCTGACACACTTGAGAGGGTTCATCAGATTATGTTCTTTCTACCGCAGATTTGTGGCATGTTTTTCGAGGCATGTTGCCCCCTTACTGATTTGACATGTAAGGGTGCCTTTCAGTGGACCGATCAGGTACAAGAGTGCTTTTAGAGGTTCAAGATTATTATGACTTCTTGCCCAATCTTGGCGTTACCAGATTTTTTGAGGCCCTTTGATTTACACTGTGATACCTCAGGAGAGGGTATAGGAGCAATACTATCCCAAGATCGCCATCCCATTGCTTTCGAGAGTCGGAAGCTATGTGGTCCTGAGAGAACATTCAGTGTGTATGATAAGGAGATGTTGGCCATTATGCTTGCCTTGGCCAAATTCAGACAATACTTAGTGGGTAGTAAATTTTGCATTAAAACTGATCACAATAGTCTGAAACATTTCTTTGGGCAGTGAGATCTCAATGAAAGGCAACAGAAATGGGTGAGTAAATTGTAGTCATATGATTTTGATATTACCGATATCAAAGGAACTCAGAATGTTGTTGTGGACGCTCTTTTGCGGAGGCCTCACATCTTCTCACTCACCGAGATTTCTGAGGATTGGAAACATTTGATAGTATCTGAGTATGCTAGGGATACATGGGCTACAGGTATTATAGATGGCACTATTCAGGATGACAGGTTTTCCCTGGTAGATGAATTGATCATTTATAAGGGTAGGATTTTTCTTGTGGCCGGATCGGGAGTGCGAGAGGTTATATTTCGTGCGTTTCATGACACACCTATGGCTGGTCACCCAAGGTTCTTTAAAACCTATAGGCACATTCAGGAAAGGTTTACCTGGAAAGGACTCAAGGAAGATGTGCAGCAATATGTTCGTGAGTGCTTCGTTTGTCAGCAGTACAAACAAGAGCACACTTACCCCGTCGGTTTGCTACAGCCACTTCCCATTCCTGAGCAGAAGTGGGAGAGTATTTCTATGGACTTCATTGTGGGGCTACCTAAAGCCCAGGGGCAGGATTGCATTTTCGTGGTAGTGGATAGGCTCACTAAGTACTCACATTTTTCCCTATCACCACTACTTTAGAATACAGTTAGCAGATTTATTTTTCCGGGAAGTGTTTAGGGTGCGTGGCCTACCCCAGAACATTGTGAGTGACCGAGATAGTTTCTTTATGAGACACTTCTGGCATGAGATTTTCAGGTTATGTGGAACAGAGTTGACACCGAGTACCAGTTACCATCCACAAACTGACAACTAGACTGAGATTGTCAACAAGTGGGTTGAAGGCAATCTTCGGAACTATGTTTCATCACAATAGAGGGCTTGGGTAAAGTGGCTACATATGTGCGAGTATTGTTATAACTCCACTTTCCATGTGACAATACAAATGTCCCCTTTTCGAGCTTTGTACGATTATGATCCCCCGACTTTTATGGATTTACTATGCAGTGATAGCAGGGTGCCCAGTGCAGGTGAATTGTTGTAGGACAGCCAAGATATTATGAGGGCATTAAGAGATAATATACAGAGAGCATAGAATCAATAGAAATAGTATGTCGATCAAAAGAGGACAGCATGGTCCTTTGAGGTGGGGGATATGGTTTATTTGATGTTGCAGCCTTATAGGGAGTCTTCCATCCGGAAGAGTGGAGCTGAAAAGCTCAAGCCACGGTACTATAGACCTTTTCGTGTGGTGAGACGGGGAGGTGGATTATGAGCTGGACTTACCTGAAGACAGTAGACTGCATAATGTGTTCCATGTGTCGCGCCTCAAGGAAGCTTTGTGTCCAACTGTGATTCCTTCTGTTGTATTACCTCCCCTGGATGATGAGGGGAAACTTGAGTTGATACCTGAGGCTATTATGGGTGTGCGTGAGAAACAATTGCGCCGGAGGAATATCAAGGAGTATTTGGTTAAGTGTCAGGGGTTACCTGATGAAGATGCTACTTAAGAACCTGATTTTATTGTGCAGCACCCTAGATTGCTATTGCTTTAGGACAAGCAATTTCAGGGAGGGAGGACTGTGATGTCCCAAAATTAGCAAGTTCTGGGAGCCTGATTGTGGTCAACTCATCATCGCGACCCTCGTGAGTTAACAGTATGTTTTGAGGGTCTCAGTGGATGGATTTGCCATTTTTAGTAAGTTTAGACTTACTATTTATAGTAAGTCAATTGGGCCAGTGACTGTTTTTGGCAGTGCAATGGGTGGCCATGTCGATCAGTCATTTCCAGCAGTGAAGGCGGGATTTATCACAGAAGTTCATATTTATGAGTTAATCGTTATTAATTAATACCTTTATGTTATTAATTAATAATAAAGCCACATTATTATAATAATACTTTATTGTCATAATAACTTAGAAGTTGTTATTTCAAAGAGTGGTTAACTGATGCATCCTTTTCGGAAACTATGGCTTCAGAAGGGATTATAAATATGGGCTCATTCTTGGAGTTGATCATCGAATGTTATATATTAAACTTGTCTTGGGAATTGTTCCTGATCATCTGAACTGTGCTCTTGCTGGATTATAAGGGTCAAATTAGCTTCTGGAAGACTGATTCTTCTGGCCTAATCTATAATTGGTTTTTGTTGTATAACCAATTACACCTTATGGTTTGTTGGTGACTTTGGAGGGAGCTCTAAATTCTAGAAAATGAAATTTTGTTTGAACTATGACCTGCATAAGAGGTCGTTTTCATTATGGCAGTAAAGGGAATCAATAGTTAGGCGTAATTATCAGAGTTGCGTTCGGTGTTTGGCGAATTTGCTACAACATTGCGGGTGACAACTGGGCCCGAAATTGGATGTCAACCCGCACCCCACAAGGAGCCGCGTGAGAAAGACTGTGTCACATGGCGTTTAGAGCATCTGCGGGTGAAGGATATTTCTCCACAATTTTTTTGCATCACGTGGAGACTGCAAATGAAGGATACAACGGCTGCATGATGCCGGTGGAGGTCTGGTCATTCTTGCATGCGGGGACTTAGTGCATTTGGCATTCACAACGAGGATCTCGTGAGAGGCCAGCAAGCAATAAGAGGTTCTTAATTGTTTTGGATTTTCTTTTTAAGAAAATAATAAATGTTAATTCTGGAAGAGTGATGTATTGCATGACTAGATATTTAAATTCAATGCATTGATAAAATATGATTATTGAAATTTAAATTCAAAGCAACCGATTTCTCCTCTCCAATTGGCAAAAAACATTAAAGTTGTTAAAGAATTTTAGTAAGAGCTGGACAGGCTCATTACTGTATCATGGCTCATCACCCATTCCCGCACATCATTGCATAAGGTCGGCCACTTCAGCCCTGCGAGGAATACCTTATGGATAGTTGTATCTGGACCCATGTGGCCTCCCGCAAGACCTTTGTGGGCTTCCCAAAGTACTCTTGAAACTTATTCCTCCATCACACATCGCCGGAGGATTTGGTCGGGTTCCATCTTATACAAAAGCCCATTGATTAGTTGTAATGTTTTTCTTTTCAGAACTATCTTCCGTCGTTCACCAAGTTGCATTCCTGAAGGAAACTGGCATGTAAATAAGTACTCCCTAATGCCCGTATACCAAGAGGGTACAACTGCTATTTTGAACAAGTGGGCATCTAGAAAATCCTCATCCACCCCTTCGGGTGGTTCCCCCAATTTAATCTGGGATAGACGATCTGCACTTACATGACTCTTCCCAAGTTTAACTATGATTTTGAAAGTGAACTCTTGTAACAACAGTAGCCACCTACTCACCTGCCCTTGAATTATGGGTTTTTTTACAAGATACATTAGGGCCTGATGGTCTACATAGAAGGTGAGCGGGGTTGCCAATAGGTAGTGCCAGAACTTTTGCACCGCATAGACCATTCCCAACGCTTCCCTTTTGGTGGTACTGTGATTTTTCTCCGCTTTCGAGAGAAGTCTGCTTGCAAAGTATATTGGGTGATCCAACCCCTGATCCCCTGTTTGTTGCAATGTCACACCGATAGCAAAGTTTGATGCATCCACCTGGACGTGAAATTCTCTATCCCAATTGAAATATGCCAAAATAGGTGCTGCCACCAGCCTTGCTTTCAGTCCTTCGGAGGCCTCACTTTGTTCCGTTCCCCATATGTAAGGTTTTGTCTTCCGAGTTAGTTTGTCCATCGGGTAGGACACATGGGCATACCATTTGATGAACCTGTGATAGTACCCAATGTGCCCGAGAAACATCTTTACGCCACTGACATCCGCAGGAGGTTCCATTTCTAAAATCACCCTCACCTTGTCAGGGTCCGTTTTAAGTCCTTGGCACACAATGTGTCCAAGTAGTTTTCCCTGTGGTAACATGAAGCGACACTTCTTCGGGTTCAAGTTTCAACACCAATTGTGCCCTTCTGCATCTTTCCATGCACTCTTGAAGGACTACTATGTGGTTGTCCTGGGCGTTGTAGATGGACCAATCATCCAAGAAGACTTTACAACTTCCAACAGACATTTGATCAATGATATGAAGAATTATTCTTTGAAAGGTAGTCGATGTGTTACACGGTGTGAAGGGCATCCTATTATAGGCATATACCCTGTCTTCCACCACAAAGGTTGTCTTCCACCACAAAGGTTGTCTTGAGCTTATCTTCCATAGCGATGGATGGTTATACCCGAAAAATCGATCCATAAATGAATAAATCTGGTGCCCTGCTACTTCCTCCAAGATGCTATCTGTAAATGGTATAGGAAATGGGTCCTTAATAGTTACTGCGTTCAAGCATTGAAAATCGATGCATATCCTAATCTGATTGGCTTCTTTCTTCAAGGAGATGACTATGGGAGAAACCTATTTGCTTGTTTGTACCTTGAATATAATTCCTGCCTCCAGCATTCTGTGGATGCACAACTTCGGAGGTACCCCCTTCAAGTCCTTGTAGGTCCATTCAAAAACATCTTTATATTCCAAAAAGATCTTGAAGGTTGTTGCTTTAAGTAAGGGATTATAATCATCCCCAACAAAGATGTTTTTCAGATTTGCCTCATCCCCTAAGTTCACAAGTTTTAATGAGGGCTCTTCATATTTGATTGGCTTATCTTTGTCAAATTTATATGCGGGATCCTCCTTCACTCAGGCGTCCCCTTCATGGTACTCAGTATATTCTCGCAGAAATGTTTGTTTTTCATCCCCTTCATCTACCTGGAGCATGGTTCATAAGAATACCTCATAATCCTCCATCTGCCAGTGGAAGTGTCCATTTAGAGAATCTTGATCATTGTCGAAGCATGTTTCAATCTCCAGGATCCCCTCCTTATTGGTTTCCATTGTTTGTCTTGCCTCGTCTTCCTCCTCTCCTTCGGACTCTGAGGATGTTTCCAGGTCTTCACTAACCAACTATGTCTTTAGATCAATGGTGAACCTCCGACCACTCTTTTCTATGGAAAGAGAATTTCTCTTCCAGTCATGTTTGACCTTAGCCTCTACAATCTATCCTCTTCCCAGAATGTCATCGTACCCTTTTCTTTCCAAAGGAATCACTATAAAATCCAGCACAAATGGCTGGGTACCGATCATTCCCTGTTGTGCCATCAATGAACCAATGGGCTTAATCCCGTGCTGGTCTACTCCGAGGAATTGGGAGGTTGACGGCCACAATGTAGGTTTTCCCAATCTTTTCCAAGTTTCCTTTGGTAACACGTTCACCCTCGACCCTCTATCTATTATAGTGTCGGTTAAGACTGCTCCAAGGATTCCCATCTCTACTACAACTAGATGCCTTCTTGTGTTAAGCGCAACACAATTGGGTCCTGAGAGGATCCGAGAGAGTCTTCCTTCCCGAGCGAGTTTTTCTTCATGTTCCTTGTATCCCTTATTTCCAGCTCCCTAGTCATCATTGTATTTAGAAGGGTCGTTCTCAGGTGTGGCATAATGACAAGGTCTTTGAATTTTACCAGAATTTGCGTGTGCAACATCTGTCAAATTATGCTTTGTTCTAGGTTGCTTTCTGAGGAGGTATTGGCATTCTCATGCACTTCCCTCCTTTCATTAGTCAATTCCTTTTCTATGGCAGTCTTAGCTTCTTATAGCTGCTCCTTCTCTGTCTCGGGGTTGGGGTATAAGTTTCTCTTTTCTTGTCCGCGGGTTAGCATCAGTATTTTCTCTTCTGCGATGCTTAGGTAGTTCACCCCGGGCTTAGGACACTTAGTGTCATCATGGTCTCCCAGACCACACATCCATAGAGGAATTGTGGTGCTTCCTTTGGGCATTCTCTCGTGAAATGTCCCCACTGACTACATGTATGGAATTGTATCATGGGTCGGCCGATGGTATCATACTGAAGGCGACCTCGGCCTCCTCTATTATTATTGTTATTATTGTTGTTTCTGTTAGCCCTTCCCCCTCGCCTGTTGTTCTGAAAGCTGCCAGACGATATCGTGTTGTTGTTTTGGTTGTTTGTACCTGTCCTTGAGGCGGATGCCTCCTGGGTTAAGAGCACTTGGTGGCTTCAAGATTTCATGTTGTATGAGCATTCCCTCGTGGAATGACACGCGATCTAGCAAATGTTGCAAAACTGTTTCTTGGGACATGCTCCCTCGGTGTGACCACCCTCCTTACAGTCTGTACACCATAGGTCGGCTTCGTCAGTCTTACTTGTGCTTCCCTTCATAGTAGTTTTGAATTCTCTCATCATCCTAATCATATCCTTCTGAAGGGCTTGTACCTTTTTATTTGCTTCCTCGTCGCTGCCTCGATCGGACAAGTGGTCGTCATTAGAGGATCTAGCCTTCTTCTTTTTGGAGGTCTTGTTCTCACTCTCCAAATCCATGGCTCTATTGTAGGCATCATCGTAGGACGCTAGTGGGACCACCTTCATCTTTCTTTGGAGGGTGGGCTTCAACCCTTCGATAAACCACCGTTTCTTAAGTTTGTCAACCGGTTGGCCCTCTATATTCTCGACCAATACCTTTAGCCCTTGTCCATAGCCTCGCACAGTTTCATCTTTCCCTTGTTTTGTCGTATAAATCTCAGACACTATCTCATTATCATCCCTTAGCAATCTGAATTCGGTCTAGAATTCCTTCTTCAGATTTTCCCATGTAGCAATCTTTGTCTAGCCCACGTCTGAGAACCAGTCTATAGCCACTCCTCACAATGTTGCTGGGACCTGCTTTACCCATTCATCGGCATTTGTCACCCTGTTGGCCGTCCAAATTGTTTCACAGGTCCTACCATGCCGGGTTGGGTCTTCCTTACAGTCATCCACTAATTTGGGCAACTTCATCTATTGTGTCATGTTCACCTTCACTAGCGGTGTCCGTGGCACAAGTTGTGTCACAGTTTGTGTTTTGGTTGTGTTGTTGCCTATACTACAGGCTATAATGGTGACTGGGAAGTCTTTGGTACCTCACCACTTGATGTCCCCGAACTACTGGAAGTGTCAAATCCTTGTAGGCTACTGCGATCCCCATGCCCCTCTATCACTCTAATACTCTCAGCGGCAGTGGTATTGTTAGCCTCCCTACACGCGGCTTCTCTCTCCTTCCTTCGGGCTTCTTCTGTCCATGGGGTTAAGGTTAGGCTTCCCAAAAATATTTTTGTTTCTTCTAACAACTCTTCGTCACATCCACCGTCGTGGTGGCTAGATTCCCCCACACCCACACCTCCACTTCCTCCCTTCGGTAGTCCCTCGGCGCGTCGTCGAAATCTTTCCCTTCTCTCGGCTTGCTATTGTGCGAGTATAGCTTTTCTAGTGGCTTGCTCCCCTTCAAGTTCCTTTTGTAAATTTTTATTTTTGTTTAACTGATTTGGCATAAAATCTTGCTTACTTATCCCAAAAAAATAATCAACACATCATATGCAAAAGAACACTTTTATTTATTATTCTTCGGTTACATTCTATGCCACTATAGGGACATAGTCATGACACTATGTTCTTATTGTAACATCTTTCATTCATGTGTCTCGGTGACTATCGCCATCTTCACCCTCGTTGCGTCGATGATACTCCAGAATCCTTTGTCGGCGCTGCTCTCCTTCAATGTCCTCCCTACGGCGCCTCTGTGCTAAGGATGCCTGAGCCAACAATCAGGGTAGGTTATGTAATAGTCTGCTTGTCGCGGGGATAACGTTTAGTGCATCCCACAAGATACCCTCGGAGACTTGTTCCTGTGCCGCCTCCCTCCATACAAAGGTCTCAATGGTAACCTGGAATAAAATGCCAAAGTCTATTGTTAGGGCATGGTCTCCCTCAAATATTTTTGTAACTCCATTTTCATTGGTCAATGTGCTTTCCTCAACAGGAACACCCATTATCCACGTACTCCATTTAGCTCCGGCCACTATCCAGATTCGATTCGACAACGGCGCCAAATGTTTGCCCTCATTGGTAAATGAAATTTAACAAGACATACACAAAGTAAAGTACTCAACAAAGAAAGTATAACAACATTTTATACATAGATTCATCACTTAGTACAAAGGTATTTCCGTACAAGAACATCTTCTTCTGTCGAGAGACTTAGTACATATAGGTACCAAAGGGGTGCGAGGCGAACCGTCGCACCCATTAACTACCTTCGGTACATAACTATCGAACTGCCACATTACCCGACAACAAGAGACATGGTGGATAGAAATGTGATCTAGTTGGAATATATCAGTACAGGAGATCAGACATCAAATATACTCACCAAGCCATTTGCCAGAGTGAAAGTTGAACACTTCAAGAAAGGTCTTGGTATGATTGAATTCTGACTTGCATTGTAATCTTTACTGATGTATAAGGAGAAAATAATATTCTCAAGCATATCATCCTTTAAGTGTCACAAGGTATGTCATACTTATCATCACGTGTTATGTGATGTTTGTCTTCACAAAATATGTGAGACTTCTTATCACGAGTTATGTGATACTTATCATCACGTGTTATGTGATGTTTGTCTTCACGAGATATGTGAGACTTCTTATCACGAGTTATGTGATACTTATCATCACGTGTTATGTG
>MU223126.1:0-12776 GCA_018584345.1 Thuja plicata | reverse complement strand
TTTAGGAACCATTACAACCCCTTAGGACACATTAGGACCCATTAGGATCTCTTATGACACATTAGGACCTCTTATGACCCCTTCAAATTCATTAATCATTGTAGGACACACTAATGGGCTCTAATGTTTCCTAATGAGTCCTAATGTGTCCTAATGTTTCTTAAGGGGTTCTAATGGGTTATAAGTGGTCCTAGGAACCCGTAGGACCAATTACGATCCCTTAGGACCCATTATAGCACATTAGGACCCATTATAACCCCTTAGAACACATTAATAGTCATAAGACTCTTTAGAGAGAGAGAGAGAGAGAGAAGGTAAGGACCCATTACAACCCCTTAAGATGCCTCTCTCTACATCTTAAGGGTCATAAGGATTTTCAAAGGGTCCTAGGATATATTAATATGTCCTACGACCCCTTAACATACACTAATGAATGATAAAGGGTCTTAAGGGGTCCTAAGACACAATAATGTGTCCTAGGACCCCTTATGACCCCTTACTGCCCTTTAGGACCCCTAAGATGCATGGTAAGGGGTCCTAGGACAAATTAATGTGTTGTAGCACTCCTTATGACCCCATAGGACCCATCTCTCTACATCTTAGGGGTAGTAGGATTGTTAAGGGGTCTTAGGACACATTAATGTTTCCTAGGACCCCTTAGACCCATTACAACCCCCTAGGGCCCCTTACCACACAGTAATGAATGGTAAGGGGTCCTAAGGGGTCTTAAGGGGTCCTAATACACATTAATGTGTCCTAGGACCCTTCATAACCCCTTAAAAACTTTTAAGACACCTAAGATTTATGATAAGGGGTCCTTAGAGGTCATAAGGGATCCTAGGACACATTAAGGACCCCTTAGGACCCTCAAGGACCCCTCTCTCTAATTTTTAGGGATTGAAAGGGTTTTTAATGTGTTGTAGGACTTCTTAGACCCCTTACAACCCCTTAGAAAACCTTACCATACACTAATTAATGGTAAGGGGTTCTAAAGGGTCTTTAGTGGCCTTAAGGGGTCCTAGAACACATTACTATGTTGTAGGACCCCTTATAACCCCTTACAATAAGATAATAAATTTTAAGAGGTCCTAAGGGTTGCTCAGTGGTCTTAAGGAGTCCTATGACACATTACTATGCTGTAGGACCCTTTAAGACCCCTTAGGACCCCTTATCATACACTAATGTATGACAAGGGGTCTTAAGGGGTCCTATGACACATTAATTTGTCCTAGAACCCCTTATAACCCCTTAAGACCCTTTATCGCACCTAAGATGTAGGGAAATGGGTTATAAGGGGTCATGGGGCCCCTAATGACCCCTTAGTACCCTTTAGGAATCCTCTCTCTACATCTTAGGTGTCATAATGGTTTTTAACTTGACATAGAACACATCACTGTGTCTTAGGATCTCTTAAGACCCCTTAGGACCCCTTACCATACACTAATGTATGGTAAGATATCGTAAGATGTCTTAAGGTGTTCTAGGACACATTAAGGTGTTCTAGGACACAGTAATGTGTCCTAGAGCTCCTTATGACCCCTTAGGACACTTTAAGATCCCTAAGATGTATGATAAGGGGTTTTAAGTTGTCCTAAGGGGTCATAAGGAGTTGTAGGACATATTAATATTTCCTAGGACCACTTATCACCCCTTACAACCCATGAAGACCCCTCTCTCTACACCTTAGGGGTTGTAAGGGTTGTTAAGGGGCCCTAAGACACATTAATGTGCCCTATGACTCCTTATACCCCTTATAACCCCTTAGGACCCCTTACCATACACTAATGAATGGTAAGGGGTCCTAAGGTTTCCTAAGGGTCAAAAGGCATCCTAATACACATTAATGTGTCCCAGGACCCCTTCTGAACATTTAGGACCCTTGAATACCCCTCTCTCTACATCTTAAGGGTCATAATGGTTGTTAAGTTTTCTTATGACACATTAATGTGTCCTAGGACCCCTTAGACCACTTACAACCCCTTAAGAAGGTCTATTTGTATGAGAGAGAGAGAGAGAGTCTTAGGGGACGTAAGGGGTCTTAATGGGTCCTAAGACATAGTAATGTGTCCTATGACCCCTTAAGACCTCTTAATTTGTACTAGGACCCCTAATATGTATTCTTAGGGTTCCAGAGAGAGAGAGATGATTGGTTGGAGATAGTTACTAAATATAAGAAACAAAAATAGTAATAATGATAATAGAAAGGTCTTCATTAATGCATATAATTTAACACATTGAAGTCACGAACCACAAACAGGACCTCGAAAGATTTTTGTCACACAACCATGTGAAACTGGTCACCCCTCATGCTAGGAGATAGAACCAAGATACTCATAAGGCCCTAAACATTCTAAAGTTTCACAAACCCTCACTTGAAAATATATACAAAACATTACAAGATATCACATTGCTAATCACAAGGGTTAGGTTTCTAGCATACCCTCTAGGTGAGTGTCATCACATATCTGATATTTTTGGATCCTCCCTGGAAACCATGTAACCCCGGTACCCCCTTCCTGAATAGGGATCCTACCTAGTAGTTACCCATGGTCCCGGTACTCCAACAGGATTATGTGGCCATTAATATATTTTGTTTCATTATCTTTGGTTTACCCCTTTTCCCAAATTCATTATTAGGTTATCACTTTTTACTAACCCACCCATAGGATCATTTGGAAACCACTTTAGGGTTCCAACACATATGGTGAGCCACTCACCTAGGGTACCTAGTCCCCTACCCAAACACACAAGCCATGAAAACATCAAGTACTTTCAAAGGATCCATCTCACAGGTCTAGGGAACCCTCTAGTGCACTCTGGCTACCCGAATGAGTCCTAGCCTTCTATTATGGATTCTATCATAAGACAAGTACTAAAATCACATGAGTAACATCTTATAATGCCAAAAAACCTATGTATAAACATTCATAAATTACAACATATAACTTTCCAATGCATTAACACAATGTTCCATAACTTGTTCATAAATCTAGAGAACCCTCATGTGCCTAAAATTTGGCTAAGTCTGTTTTTTTTTAAATCCCCAAAATTTAAAATCTGCATCTTAACTCCTATGAAGTTGAAACCTACATCCTAAAAGGTATTTATACAAATATAACTTAAAGTATAAGAAATGAAATGTTATATTTGTATAAATCCTGGATTCATAGCAGAACTACTATGTGTGTATATGTTGAAGAGATATATTATGTATTGTTATTGTTTTCTTTTTGTTTCTTATCTTTAGTAACTATCTCCAACCTCTCTCTCTCTCTCTCTCTCTCTCTCTCTCTCTCTCTCTCTCTCTCTCTCTCTCTCTCTCTCTCTCTCNCCCTCTCTCTCTCTCTCTCTCTCTCTCTCTCTCTCTCTCTCTCTCTCTCTCTCTCTCTCTCTCTCTCTCTCACACACACACACACACACACATTTTGCTATTTTGTGTCTAATATAGGGTGTATGCCCTATAGGGCACACGTCCTATAGTGAGTATAGGGCGTGCACCCTTTTAATGACATTGAATTTTACCAACCCTAAGGCTTGTATTTGCCTTGGAGTTCCAACCCAAAGGCTTGGAGGATTCAAACAGCTTTGAGACATGTTTTCCAGCAAACCTACAAAAAAATAACATTTTTCTTGTGTGCTCCCGTCAGGTTTGCACACGATTCAATAACAATAAAATCAGACGGCATGATATAGTAGATCTCTCTGATAGCTATCTAACCATGTAATTTATTTTGAATTATTATTATGTTAAGCATTTCATCTCTAATTTCTTTTCTAAGTATGTATGATTTTTGTCAAAAACTAATGTGTATTCATTTGGCTTAGATTTTGGCTCGTTCATCAAATTTTGAAAAAAATTACATTTTCGGAAACTAGACTCCATTCTACACACTTTCAAAAAAATAAGTTTTGATTTTCAATTAGTTTTCAATGATTTCTAGGGGGAGCACACAAAAATTTCATGTTTTCAGGATGTGTCCACTTTGAAAAATGGCAAAAATTCACACTCATCAAAAAATTAGTAGAAAAATCTAGGATAAACTAGGTAGTGCTAGCTACTTTCTCACCAGAGCGATTAATTTTTTTTTAAAAAAAAAGTTAACATTTTAGGGGGAGCACACCAGACACTATGTTATGTTTTTTCACAAAAAATATGACCACTTTTTGTGCTTCCCCTTTTTGAGGGCCTTAATCTCCACCATTTCTAAAATAAATTTGTAGTTTAGAAACTAGATTCGGAGTAGAACAACTCTTGTTTTTGTCACATTTTAAAATTTTGAGTGTAACTATCCTCAATTTCTTGTTGAAGTTCAGAGTTTGTTGATTTTAGAAAAAAAGTGGCATCTTATACCCCCTTTTTGGTCCCCCGTCTTTGTACACTTACCCATTACTTGGGGGTAAAAGTACAAAGGTGTGTCACACTTTAGGCCAACTTATCAGCACGACTGAATTTAAGTATTTCTAACTAAAAATTTGTTTTGGTCAAACATATCATCTAGCTAGATTCATTCTAGTTAAGTTAGATATGTGCCTCAACTTTTTTGATTGGAAGTGTCTATTAAATGTATACTTTAGATAACTTTGGGCCTAGTTACCAAAAAAAATAAAATTATTTTAGAAAATCGATGTTTCAACAACTCCAACTCCTTTTATTGATATTTGAAAGAAAAAACACCTTTTTGTAGATCTATAAGGGAACTTTTCTAAAATATTTTTTATTGGTAATGGGTTGAAGCCTATATCAACATAGGGCTCAAGTAGACTCGAAACCAAGACTTCCCAAATGAAAGGCTCGCAACTTACTACTATGCTGCGGGGTGTTCCCTAAAAAGTATCTTTTTAATATTTTAATTACTTTTTATATTTAATATTTTAATTTTTATTGAAAGTAGTAATCAACACAAAAATATATAGTTGAATATCTTGTCATGAAAAAATAGTATTTAACATATATAAGAATTTTGGAAAAAATATGACATAGTGCAAAGGAAAGAATCTATATCAAGAGGATAAAATTTATTTCCATTTTGGATTAAGAGTTAATAAAAAAGGTGACATTGAATGGAAAGAGATATATTTTAGTACACATAAATGTTTAATTTTATATGTATATATACATTTATAAAAATAGTGAAAAGATATATCCATGCACTAAAGTTTCAAGTTATCTATACACACAAAAAAAGTTGAATAAAAAAAGAAAAAAAATACTAGATAAAGTTTGACGAATGATATAACTTCAATTTTAGCATTTTATCAGCAACTAAATTTTAGTTTTTATTTTATTGAAATTATAGAAAACAAACATAAATTACATTAAAAAGTAAACATTTCATTAGTTTACATAATTTAAAAATTCTCAACATATATCCCACCATATAGTGATTCAATTTAAAAATTTGAATCAGTGTTGGTTATTTCCTCTATAAAAGTGTGACACAACTTTCTACTTTTACCCTAGGGTGAACTTGGGCTTGCTGCCTACATTGGCTAATAGATGGCATAATGAGAGTCACATTTTCCACATACCAACTAGGGAGATGAATGTGATGTTGGAGGATGTGTATAGGATATTAATATTGTTGATCACAAGGGAGTTCATTTAGTATGATTAGAGAGAGGATGAGGCTTCTCTACCTCATCCTTTAACAATGATGTCAGGGAATTAGAGATTTGAGGAGGAGAGATAAGTTGGTTGAGATGATCACCTGTGGATCACTTCAACCATGTGTGTTAGTAGGAGTTATTGTAGGCTTTATATGTCTAAACAGAGGTCACGGGGTATATCTACTCAATATGGGAGGACTTTACAGAGGATGGTGGTGGAAAAGATTCAATTCGCATGGTGTCCTTATTTATTATCCCACCTATATCATGATCTTCATTAGGTGGTTTATCACAAAGGGTATAACTTGTCAACTGGGGTTATACTATTGCTAGTGTGGGCAAGGCAACACATCGTAGTGATACAACCATCTCACATCATCTTTATGGGAGTAGGACAACCATATGTCCATATGTATGCATGGATCACATATATGCCCAAGATGGACAAGATGGATTAATGGAGACACATGTTAGACAAGGTGGACTTGGTGATAAGGAGTTCATATCTAGATTGTGAGGACTAGGAGGAGGATGCAAAGGTTCTACCTTACTATTATTAGACACAATGCTTGATAGTGAGGACACCCTCCCTCTATTATTGATAGACATATTTAAGAGAGGGTGCAAAGATAGTTTAGTCAGATACAAGGGATTCCTAGAGGTGCTAGTGGGTTTTCACAAAGTGCAACAGAAAAGAGAGAACGAATATCCACTCTATCATTTAACATAGATTTTCTCTCAAATTTTGTAACATAGCTTTAATATCATCATAATAGTACATGAAGGATTGACACTTGATAATGATAATACTCGATGAATGCTTGATAATTTATGATAATGTAGGTACTCAAAAGTGTTAGATAGAAAATTGAGCAAATGAAGGTCTTATTTATGTCTCGCATCACATTTGGTCACGGTGCGTGCGGATTAATCAAAGAAATCAACAATTAAGAAAAATTAAGAGAAATTGAGACCTATAATACATGTGGATTGGTGAGGTGGAAGGATAAGATGAAAGAAAGTAAATAAAATATAAGTTCCATTTATTTAAGGTGATAATATTAAATAAATATTTGAATTTATTTATTTTCAAAGGAAGGTGGTAGCTAATTAAATGTTTTTCAAAATTATTTAATTATAGTGGACAAAAATATGATTCAATTAAATAATAAAATTATTTAATTAATATTGGAGACAAAAGGATAAATTAATTAATTAAATAAAACTTATTTAATTAATAACAAAAGTAAAAGGATAATGAGTTAATTAAATAGTAAAATTATTTAATTAATACATGAAAAAGATAGTGAATTGATTTAAATAAATAAAATAATTTATTAATAAAGGGAATGTTAGCTTAATTTTTTTCTAAGAAAGGGGGTAAACATTTATTCAAACCAAAGCAAGGAATACAAGCTAAGAGAATAGAGACAAAGGCCCCATGCCTAATCAAGAACACTCTACAACTAGAAAGAAGAGGTTCCAAAAGGAACCCTACTAGCAAAGCAACTATACATCTCTATCTTCCATATTTAACTTTCCAAACTCTCTAAGTATGTTGGGCTCACTTTTGTCTTAAGAGGCCCTAGAGTCATCCACATCTTACCTGTACAGGTTCTCAGATATTGATTTTTCCAGGAAATCTAGGATTTTATTCCATTCATGAGGAATGTGAAAAAAAGATATGTAAGCCAAAGAATAAAAGAGATTCAATATCTACTTTACCACCAAGGCTAAATTCCAAATATCTTTATCCAAATGTTTCTCATTCGACATATCAATCACAATCTAAGATTTAGATTCACAAACAATTCTCTTCCAACAAAGAGAACATTCTCTTTCTATTGCATGAAGAATAGTGAGAGCCTTCACAAGGTTATTATAATGTTGCCCCTTATAAGTAGAAAAATAGAACACAACACCTCCATCACTACTTGTACCAATACCATTGATTCTGTTAGAGTTTTAGGTGACTCTACAACATCCCCAGGATCAAATGATAGACAAACTTAACTTCCACAAAAGAATGGCAAGACAATTGGATTTAGAAGCAAGAATTATATTATTGATAATGGACATGATTAAGATGTACATAATAGGTCTTCTTATATAGGCAAAGCAATAAGAGGCTATGATAAGGAGAAGATAAGTTATCACCTGGACAAGGTGGAATCACATGTCCACCAAAGGTGGATCATCCTCCATTATACAATTAAGTATGTGTCATATGATGATGATGATAATGTGATATGTGCACTAAAGGTGGATCTCACACATAAAGTAGAATGAGATAACAACTATCACCACCTAAAGTGGAATTTATCCTACACCATGTGCTAAAATAGGATGCAAACTCCTAGGCGTCTCAATGTCAAACTACTATACAATGCATTATCCTAAGTAAGCTTAAGTAAAATGTAATTAAGAATATTTAATTACACCAACACCCCCCCCNCACCAACCCCCCCCCCCCCCCCCTTAAGTGCAACTTAGGGAAATGTACTTAAACTCACAAGATGGGTCCTGACTAAAAGGCCATGTTAGGTACTCATGTACAATATCCAAATGCAATACATGAAATTTAATCTTGCATAAAGTGGAGAAAGGGATAAAACCTCATGGGACAAAACTCCCCTCCAAAAAGAGAGATAAAAACACACAAGATGCATGGATGGATGGAGTACTCAAGACCCCCCAAGTATGACATACATCGTGTATATACAAGCAATGATCCCCCATAGGAAGGAAAGAAGGATACATAATATCCCCCCATAATGAATAATGTCCTCCAAGTATGTTGAGTGTGTGAAAGAAAAACATAGTCCAATGCCTACTAACAACATTTCTCCCCTTTGGAAGAAGATGGACCAAGTAAAATGAAAGAATGCTTCCCATTCTTGATAGGAATTAGGAATTGGAATCCAAATGAAGTATGATGATGATTCCACAAACCAATCCATATCCAAATGAAAGGAGGATGCATGTATCCAAATATGCATCTCTGAAGACTGAATATGTATCTCCAAGCTCAAGGAATCCATCACATCATCAAAATGAACCATGAAATGTGAGAAACCAAGTGAAGGAGAAGAATCAAGAATGCCAATCTCCAAAGAAGGTTAAGTAGTATCTCCAACTCCAACTCTGATGAATTTTTCATCAAAGAGTTGAGAAACCCCCTCAAGTATGTCTCCCAAATCTGACATGTGAGACTCTGCAAACAATGAACCAATATCTAGCAAGTAGGAATCCCAATTAGGAAGAAAAATATATATCTCTTGCAATGATTCAATGGAATCACCAACAAGATATGAATGTGTGATCTCAACTAGATAAGTAGGAGCTACAAGTGGAGTCACTGGATCATCCTTACTCTCAATATATGCATTATATTCAATCTCATCTAATAGATCATCATCATAGGGAATTTTATCTGCATCATCAAGTGGAATGCGACAATATGAAACTAGTTCATCTGGGAAAGGAGTAATATGTGGATCTCCAAAATGCTCCCAAACAATTTTCCAAACTACGCGTGGGAATTGAGTACTCAGGCTCTTGGAATAAATATCATGGAAAAATCCCAAACCAAGAGTTAGACCAATCAATCCTCTCATATGACCATTTTTTATCTTCCCAAACTATTTTATTCCACTTTGTCTTTGGATCAAGTATGAGTCCATAAAGATAAAGCAAGAGATTAAGCCATCTAAAATATGTGATCATTCCTTTTTCCCGTGACTCATAATTATCCCTAGTCAAAGATATTACAGAAGGATGTGCTCCATATCCCATGGTTACAACAATGATATACTTCTCATTTTACAAATTTAGATCAATAAATTATTACACCTCACAATTAGGCTATAATAGACTTAGATCACTATGCAAAAGACCAAACTAAGGCGTATGCATTACAATTTCAAAACTAAGTCAAATTCTAAAAGTACATTTTCTAATCATAGTCACTATAATCTGATAACACCACTATAAACACACAAAATTATTCACTTTGAAAAAAAATTACACATATAAAAAATTTCATATGAGCCCAAATGAGGCCTTGGAAGTTGCAAAAAATGAGATTTGCAATTTCTCAAAAAAATTCTGGAATAGATATCAGAAACCCCCTGTACCACAGTGTAGAGAATGAATCCCACACCAAAACAAAAAAAAAAATTGCTCCAAAAAAGGAGTCTGGAAGACTTAGACATCATTGTTTGAAAATTGCCTCTGTAATTATTTTTTCTAAATCCTCGCTATCGCACCTCTAAAACTCAAATGGCTTTAGATTTGGCCTCAAATGTCTGACTTGGATCAAAAAAACAATCAATTTAAGGGTTTTTGGACCTTCTTAATATGATGCCAACCTCCACTTTGCACCAGCAAGCTCCAATATTGACCTGTAATACAAAGTCACAAAATATAAAACCCCAAATTTTCTCCAAATAGACTATGCAATGGTGATATCCAAATAGCCTTCATCTACACCCACAATTGAATCAAGCCAAGATTTTTATTCTTGAGAAGGAGTCTTCACACCTTGAGAGCTCTGATACCATGTTAGATTTTTAGGTGACTTTACAACACCCTCAGGATCAAATGAAAGACCAAGATAACTTCAACAAGATAATGGAAAGATAATTGCATTTAGATGAAAGAATGATATTATTGATAATGGACATGATTAAAAAGTACATAATAGGATTTCTTATCTAGGCAAGGCAATAAGAGACTATGATAAGGAGAAGATAAGTTATCACCTACACAAGGTGGAATCACATGTCCACCAAAGGTGGATCATCCTCCATTATGAAATGAAGTATGTGCCATATGATAAGGATGATAATGTGATATGTGCACTAAAGGTGAATCTCACACATAAAGTGGAATGAGATAACAACTATCACCATCTAAAGTTGAATTTCTTCTACACCATGTGCTAAAATAGGATGCAAACTCCTAGGTGTCTCAATGTTAAACTAATATGCAATGCATTATCCTATGTAAGCTTAAGTAAAGTGTAATTAAGAATATTTAATTACACCAGCAGATGCACGCATGTCCAAGATATCCCTTGGAAGAACCATTGGTTACTCCCCTAGGAGGAGGGAGACAACACCCCTCTCTATGAATTTTTCATTTGTTCTACCTCGGTCTTCTCTTGATCAAGGACCCTGCACCATTTCCAACTAGATTTAAATTATTTATCATGGACAAATTACTAGATTCCATAGGTACAGACATATCACATTTAGAAAAAAATAAATCTAGAATCTACTAACAATCTTTCTCCACATGAGAATGCTCCCCATTTCTAAATATTTAAAAATCATTTGGTTCCCTTCTAACCATAATTGAAGATGATAAAATTTGGGCAAGGAACCCAAGAAACTTGAAGAAAATAGGTTTTTGATAGATGATGTCCCAAACTTTTCCAAAAATCTACTAAGTGGCATGGACTCAGGCATGATTCCACACTCCCCACCATAGGTTCCAAATCTCCCTAGAGTAAGGACACTGAAACAAGAGATGAGAAATAGATTCTTCACTAATATTAAAGATGATATAGATAGAAAGGCCTTGAAATCCTCTCTTCCACAAATTATCCCAAGTGAACCACTTACTTTGGGAAACAGACTAAAGAAAATAAATTATTTTCTAGGCCAAGAGAAATTATTCCAAATGTGTTCTCACTAAGGCACACAACCATGACCATGTAGCTGACTATCCAATTCTAGGTACTCGACAACAAAATAAAATAAAATATTTTGAATCTGGACTTCAAGCCAAAACATCCCTCCCCTTAAGAGCATTTTAGAGTCTGTTAGTTAAAATCCCAATTGGTTCTTGACAACTCTCTTCCACACCACCCAAAGGCCATTCAAATAGATCCTTCTAGCAAGTCACCTCCAAATATCCCTTTAGTTTGGTGGTTTTAAAATATGTCACCCTACTCCAACCAACATCGACTAAAAAAATGAAAAGGGGTTGAAGGTGAGGAAACTCAAAAATAATTGAGGGGTGACCATCCCAAGAGTCATGCCAAAAAAGAGCATTAGACCCCTTATTACAAATCCAAAAAAGACCCTCCTTGATGATTTTTTGTTCTCTTTTGAGAGTGTCTCAAAATATATAACCCTTCCCTACCAAACTACACCATGATACATTCACACTATTAACTCCCCTAAGGTACTTATGAGTAAGGATTATAGTCCAGTTTTGATCTTGACAAGTACACTGTCTCCGATAAAACTTCGCAGCTAAAACTTGAGCAATCAAACTTGTAGATTAATTTTCCAAGGCCACCTTCTTTCTTTGGCCTACAAACTTAATCCCATATAACTAGACTCCATTTTAAAAATAGAAAATCACCAACACAAGGAAATTGACAAGATGGTGCATCAAACTCCACTAATCTAGAGGGAGAAACTTGCATAATGTATTTGTAAATTGGAAGAGCAAGCACCACCGATTTTAAAATAGTCAACCTTCCAGAAGATGGAAGACATCTACAACTCTAGTGGGTGACACTCTTGTGAAAAAAAATTAGAATCCCCTCCCCAAACTCTCTACATTGAGATCGCACCCCAAGGGGAATCCTAAGGTAAACTAAAGGAAGAGATCCAATTTGAAATTTGACAATCCTAGTAATCCCATTTTGAATAAGCTAAGGAGTATTAAATAAAAAGATAGAATAATTAAACTCATTAATTTTTTGCCTTAAGGTGGCCAAATATGTGTCCATTTTTTTCCTAAAATTTGAAACAACTTCATTAATTATGGTCATGCCCATCAAAGCATTACCATCAACAAATTGAAGTTGAGAATAAGGAGGAAAACTATTGAACCAACTCTACCATTGAACTGGGCCTATTCTTGTAATACGCCAAAATTGGCACCTAATAACTTAATCAATTTTGGTGCATTTTCTTATCTTCGAAGTCCTATTTTATTAGGCAAATGTGTCTCCTAATTGACTTTAATCGACTGAGTTTCAAATGCAGAAAACCCACATTTGCATAAATCTGACATTACAATCAAATTCCTAAATCTTAAATGATTATTAGCTAAAATCCCTATGATTAATTGATTTAATCCTAAAGTCCTAAAGTGCTTTTAATTAAATCAAATTCACCCTCTTTGGCTAATATACATAAAAGGAATTG
>MU223125.1:724665-736322 GCA_018584345.1 Thuja plicata | reverse complement strand
TCTCTATCTAATGCTTCATCCTGATGATGGATCATGAAGTATGATCCAAAATGTTGATGATGAAAAATCACACAGTTTAATCTAGAAAAACAACAATCTGACATTTATGTTACAATTATCTGTAATCGGTAATCTCAAAATTTAATGATAAAAACCTATATTCAGATTATTGACATATACCATGTTTACTTCCAGTTTCCTTAGTTAACGAGTTGTATTTAATTACATTAAAGGTTCTTTATCATTCTGGCAGAGTTGTGTTAACAATGTTAAATGCATTTATGTTACAATTATCTGTAATTGGTGATCTCAAAATTAATGAGAAAATGCATATTTAGATTCATGATGTAAACCGTGTTTACTTTCACTCTGCTCCTCTCTGTGATTAGGGTAAAAACCTTAGATTCATATATGCATACTAATTATAGACAAGCAATATATTCAACTAAAAGTAGTAATATATTGAAAATGGAGTCACATTTTTTTTTAAACAAAAGTTAGTATTGGTCAAAATTTCATCCTTTACACAATACTAAATTTCACCAGGATGTTATACAATCGACGATTCCTGCGATGAATTTTGGTGGATAATTCGATGACAAAATGGACTAGATCAACCAGGATGCTATACCTGCGATGCTCCATTCGACGAATTTAGGTGGATAATTTGACGACACAATGGTCTCAATTTTGACGTTTACACCAATTGCGCGACGTCTTATTCTTCTTGTTACAAGGGATTGTTGTTGTTGATAATTTGACCAGTTATGGGGTCAAAATTTTGACTATTATTTACCATGTAGAAAATTTGATGAAAAAAGATCGACGACAGTTTTAGTCTCTTATTTGACCAATTGTCATAGAAAATTTGACTAATTCTCGTCAAAATTTAAGGTAAAATTTATTAGTGACTAGGCCAGTTCAATATGGCCTCTACTTTGTCCTTATCCATCTTTAAGTCACCTTGGGAGACTAAAAATCCTAGGTAGACTAATTATTCCTTCATAAACTCACTCTTTTCAAGATTGATGGTGAGCTTTTCTTCCTACAACCTCTTCAACACTAATTCCAAGTGTTTCATATGATCTTCCTTTTTTTTTCTAAAAATGAGGAAGTTATCTAGGTAGACAACTACAAATACACCTATTTAGTCCTTCAATACTTCATTCATCACCCTCATAAAGGTACTAGGTGCATTGGTAATCCCAAAGGGCATAACTAACCATTCATATAACCCCTCTGTAGTCTTAAAGGCTGACTTCCACTCATCACCTTCTTTCATCCTAATTTGATAGTAACCACTTTTCAAATCAATTTTAGAGAAGTACTTAGCACCCCCCAAATAATCCATTAAATCATCTATTCTAGGAATAGGAAATCTATATCTAATAGTTATCCTATTAATTGCCCTAGAATCAGTACACATTCTCCACTTACCTCCCTTCTTAGGACCAAACACCACTGGGACAACACATGGGCTTATGCTCTTTCTAATCATCCCTTGGTCCAAAAGTTCTTGTACTTGCCTGGCTATCTCCTTGTTTTTCTCCGGTGTCATTTTATATGTAGCCTTTTTTGGCAAAGATGCTCCAAGTACAAATTCAATATGATGACTTATCTCCCTCTTTGGTGGTAGTGTAGTTGGTGTACCCTCACATATTATGTCCTTAAACTGATCCAACAGTTTCTTCACTTCTTCTGGAATAGGTGCTTGCTTATGAGTCTCCTCCTCCTTTGGCTTCAGCATGATTACATATCCAACTCCTTCCTCTTTCATGTCCCTAATTAGTAACTCCTTCCCACTCATCAATAGTGTACTAGATTATGTCTTCTCCACTATGTATTCCTTTATCAAAGACTAAATTTTGAAAGTTACTCTAATCTTCTTGAAGGAGTACTTGTTCTCTTTCCCATTATGGACTGCTTCCCTGTCATACTTCTTTGGTCTTCCAAGCAATAGATGGCATGCATCCATTGGAAACACATCACAAAGTATCTTATCTTGATACTTTCCAATGGTGAATTCTACCCACACTTGCTCATTTACCAAGATGTTTTGCCCCTTGTTTAACCAGGTAACTTTATAGGGACACACATGTGGAATCTTGGTGAGTTTCAACTTCTCTACTACCTCCTTAGATATAACATTATCTGTGGACCCTGAAACAATGATAACTTTTCACACTTTTCCCAATATCTTGTATTTGACTCTAAAACAAGCCCTTCTCTACTTATGTTTATCTTTAATGGGTGTCTCGATCAAGACTCTTCTCAACATGAGATGCTCTCCCTTCTTTGAATCTAGACTCACATCTGATTGTTTAGAACACTCCTCTTCTTGGACATAGACAATCTTTTTCTCTCCTTGTGAAGTTGAGGGTTTGTTAGGGCATCTATATGTAGGGTGCCCCAATTATCCACAGTTGTAGCATTTCATGGAATAAAAATGAGAACTTCTTTTGAAACCCCCTGATTTTCCTCTTCCACTATTATAAGAACCCCTTCCTCTATTGTATCCACCTCTATTGCTTGACTCATGTCCTTTTTCTCCATATTTGGAGTCACCTTGGCTCCTACTGTCATTGTCTCATCCACTTGAACCACCTCTATGGCCACCTCTATTGTCTATACCCCTTCCTCTTCCTCTAGAGTTAGATTCTTGCTTCTTTCTGAGTTTATCTTCCACTTTTAAAGCCATTTGGAAGCAACTATGAATGGAGATTAGGGTAAAAAGACTGAGTTCTTCTTGCATATTCCACCTTAATCCATTAAGGTACTGAGAAACCTTGATTCTCTTTGTCTCCTATATTCTTTATCTAATACAAATCTTCTAGAATTCTTCTGTATATGATGGCACATCTAGGTCCCTTTGCCTAAGGTTTTGCCTTTTATTATGTAGCTGAATGTCATAGTCTTCTGGAAGGTACTTCTCCTTCACCTTTTCCACCATAGATTTCCAATTTTCTATGGGCTTATTCCCCTCTTTCTCCCTTTCTTCTTGCAAAAAATTCCACCATGTGAGTGCTTTTTTTCTTAGCCTAGACTTGGCTATCTTTACCTTTTGTGCTTCTATGATTACATCACATTCGAAGTGGTTCTCCATGGCTTCAATCCCTTCCATAACTATCTCTGCATCCATCTTACTAGAGAACATTGGAATACCTTCTAGAGCCTTTCCACTCAATACTTTGAGTGCCTTGAGAAATGGTTCCTTGGGTAGAGGAGGGTCAGGCTCTGGTTCTATCTCCTCCTCTACTAGTTTCTTCCCCTTATCCTTATCTTCACTCATCTGCTCTTTTATCTTGTTGGTTGTCTCTACAACCTCTACAATATTTAACTTCATTTCTTTCATTGCTTCTTCAAGAAGCCTATTCTTGTCTTGCTGCTCTAACAAGTCCCTTTCCAATTCGGCATTGGTCACCATGATGTTCTTTCCTATGGATTGACTCCTCTTTGACATACACCAATCAACTCCCAGGCCTTTCAATGGCTCTGATACCAATTTGATGGGGAGCTCCCACTCCTAGATCTTTCTTTCTCTCTACTATACCTTTTATTGGTCTTCTTAGGTTTTCTATCACCACCCTAACTAGAGGATTCCTATTTGATCCTCTAACTCACTAGGAGCTCTCCAACAAGTTCAAAGTCACACTAAGTTCCTCTCCATATCTCTTCACATCCATGGCTTGTCTTGGTCACTTACTTTACCAACTATCCTATCTTCCTATTGATAGGATTCTTGACCTTCCTTAGATATTTTTCAACTCTCCTAGATCCAATTTTGTGGATCTTTCATCCTAGATTCAATCGGGTTCAAGATTTCTAGTTCTTAAGGCCTTGTAGCCTTTTAGGCCTAATTAGCCCTCCTTTTCATTAAAAAAGTGGATTTTCTCCCAAAATCCCTTAACACCCTTGGGAACTAGTTATGGATTCATTGTGGGTTTTTCCTACACTCTAGGATTTCCAAGGTCTTAAGTCCCCCCTCTATCCATACACTGGTTTTCCAAGAAACCCCTATTTTCATGGGTTTTAGGGAACATGTACACAGTCTAGTTTCTTGGTTCATTTTGAATGCCTTCTACAACTCCACTAAAATTCTTCTTGCATCCAACTAAAAATTACTCACCTCTCTACATGCCCCCACCATTGATTGGATTCAACCAATCCACTGAGAAAGCTTTCTTGCTACTGTTCCATTCAAGCAACTAACCAGAATGCACTAGCACTCACTGAGGGATTGATGCTAAAATTGCTTCCCCTACACAAAAAAACTCCACAACCTATATACACAATGTACATGGAGTACCCTACTTGAATCCAAGAGGCCATAGTAATTTGACCATGAGAGTTCAAGAGGGAGGCATATTTACATAGTTTCCTCAGAACTAGACAGCGAAATAGAAGTAACAAAAGAATTTACAAAACCTTAACCAGTCACACAAAATGATTAAATAAATGCCAAAAAAAGTAAGTACATTCCAAGATAAAATTTATTAATCCATTAATTTATTAATTTCAATCCATTAAACAATTGGATCAAAGCACTGTCATGAAAATACAGTCTAATTCACTCCTTCCTCACACACAGTCCTTACAAAATGACAACTAACTCTTGGATTATGGTTTTTTCCACCTTATATACCTTATTTCCACATTTCTAGACCCTCATGTCAGGATTTTGGTGCCATTAAATCCCTTTCCTAATTTTTAGGAAATGTTGTCATGACAACTTTGTAAAATTGCAAAAATTTGTCATGATAACTTTTACATCTTTTGCTCAAATGACATATTGTCACATCCAATGCCCCAAATTGGTCCTAAAAATTATCATATGACCTTAAAAAACTCAAAAACATCAAAACCATGAATACCACTCCATTTTGGAGTTTTGGTCAACCCTTTGACACTTTGGTTGACTTCTAAGGACATAGACCCTAGATACAACTTGACCTCATCAACTACTAAACCCTAATTGCTATTGACTCTAGACACACATTAAACACACTTGGGACTTTATAAATTAGTCATTATTAAATGATGGTTGGCCAAACCAACCTACAAGACAAAATGATCTATCAAAGACCTTAGGGTGCTCCTACACCAATATGGTAAATTGAAAATGAAGAAATTTGATCCTTGCAAGATATTGAAAAGATTTGATAGTGGAAATGCTTATGAAGTAGAATTACCTAATGACATGGATATATCACCTATATTCAATATTTTAGATTTGTATGAATATCATGAACCAAATGAAGAAGTGATAGTACTAAGTGATTATCCTAACAAACAGAGAGAAGAAGTTGAGTATATTTTGAAACACAGAATTGGCAGAAGTACAAGAGGAAAGAATTAAATGGAGTATCTCATAAAATGGAAGAACAAACCTATTGAGGACTAATCTTGGATTTATCAATCTAAGTTGGATTCAATTCAGGTTGGACCTGACACATGATTTGGAGGATCATTTCTTTTAACCCCAGGTGTCTGATGCAGGAGCATCTTGGGTTCATTGGCAATCCTGATCAACCAAAAATATGTTTTCTTTGGTTTGGTAGCTTGTTGGAGGCTGCTCGATAAAGTTCTTGGTAACTGCTATTTTTCACTCAGTTGAAGAATTTTTTGTTCTTCGCTCAGGCTTGGTTACTTGTTTCTATCTTTCTGTATTGACGGGTCTTGGTGGTGGTTTGGCTACTCAGTGGTTTCACTGTCTAGTCTCTATACTCGGTTGGATTTCTTACCGAGTTTTGTATTTTGATGTTGTGTCTTTTGGCTGACTTATGCATTTATTTTCCGTAGCATAACTAATGTTGGGACCTCTCATTGGGATATGTGTAGACCTAAATTTGGGTCTTTGTTGTTTCCTATGTTGGATCTTTAGGATCTGAGTGCCAACATCTTTTGTGGAATCTTGTATATATTTGGTTTTTTGTTCTTAGATTTGGCATCCATTGGAACATGAAGTAGGATATAGAAGATAGTGTTAGCATATTTAGATGGAAGGTCTATGACCTCGCATGTATGTTTATTATCTTGTAAATTTCTTCATGTATATGGCGAAAACTGAGAAGGCCTTATAGCACGACATGTAATAAGTTTGTTGAAATAATATAAAGTTCTATTGTTTCCTCTCTCCCTTTCTGTGTTGTTGCTTCTGATTTTTTCTACAAATTGGTTCAGATAGCTGGGAGTGCTTTGGGCCCCTATTGTTTTCCCCTCCTTGCATGAATACTTTAAAATATTGGGCTAAAAAACCTAGTGGTTGGGATCCTGCAACAACATGTAGTAATGGGAGTGTTGGAGGTAGCGATTGGGAGTCATAAGATGGCATTGTCAAATAACCGAGTCCATGCTTTGATTTTACTCAAGTTTGACTTCCTTGTCAGTTTAACTTATGTTCCAAGTCAACTATAATGTACAGGTTTTCATGACATTAGAATGGATGATCATGATCAAAATTATTACATATAATCAATATAGTTTTATGTACTTTCAATTTTTTGACAGCCTTTTTTAAGTACTTAATGTAATTATATTGAGGTTCATGTTGTTGACCCATTGTATTATTAATTATTAAGTGATTCAATGTTTATACTATTTTATGTTCTATCGATATTACTTCATTAATGGAATCGGCATAATTTTTTATTTTGTATGATTACAAGGGAGAAATTATTATTAGCATTGAATTTACATTCACTTTCCTTATAGCTTTTTTTTTTGATCTATATGATACTTCCATTTCTCCATTTCTATGTTTTCCTTAATTTTGTGTCATCCTTCTTTCTATTGGATGTGGTTATATACAACTGACTCCCTTTCTCTTTGATAACGTGTACATTTTCTCTCTACTTCCTCTTCTCATTTTTTCTCATAGGATCTTCCTTGTTAGCTTTCCCCATTCTACTACTCACATATATAGTGCGGATAGAATAACATGGAAAAAATATATGAAAAAACATGTTTTCACTGAATGATCTCTAAACTATGTATAAGGAAATGTCACATTCCTTTGATTTCAAATCTACTATAGACAATACTTTGATTTTACCAACCCCATCTATGCTTTTTTTGGCTCAAATTATGGTCCCTTGAATGTTCAAAGATGCCCTTATGCTTATTTGGGGTCATCAAATTATTTTAATTCTCTGTTATGAACTATTCAAATGTGTCATCAGGACTAAGACATTATGGTAGTTTACCTAAAGGACAACCTATGGTACGTGCTATATAAGTTTTGGGTTTTATTTTCCAAATATTAGATTATATGATTTTTAAAAATAAAACCTAAATAATTTTATTTTTTTTTAAATTGCAAAGTTTGTCAAAATTGCAACGTCAATAGCCCGAAGAACCACAACAATGTGCAATGAGGTTGTTGCACTTGTGACATTATTTTTATTGTAATGACAATGAAATTTTTCTCCACCTCGTAAAAAATTGGATGAAAGTTTGGTTGTTTTTGAACGATTTCAAACAGGTTCACTATTTTGCAACCCTTGTTTTGTGTCTTTGCGAAACAATGATGGCTTCACTATTTTGCAAAATAGCGAACAATGAAACAAAGCACAATGTCTTTTTCATTGATTTAAAATAGGATTTCTATTTTTCAATCCTTGTTTTATGTGTTTACAAAACAATGATGGCTTTGCTATTTTGCAAAACAACGAACAACGAAACAATGAATAATATTTTTTCATCAATTTTGTGATGAATACTGTAATCAATTTCCTTGGCACTGATCAACGCTTTTGGGTCCTTGTTTCAACTTCAAATTAAGTGGTTGTTAAAGTGATGAAAGTTCTTCAACAAAATTGAAGTCAAGGTTTCATCGCTAAGTCGACAATTTTTTGTCGATAAGTCTCCAAATAGGCATAAAGAAATGGAGTCAAATCTTGTAGTAATACAATGAAGAAAAGATGTTTTGGGTACAAATTTATGATTTATCTAAAACCCTATTTTTGGCCATAGTTATTATAGGAAACTAAATGCAAAGAATGTATTGAAATCTTTTTGGTATTTTCATTAGAAGAAGGTAACCCTCATGGGTTTGTATAGTATAGGAGAGCATGGTTTAAATATGGAACCCTTGATATAGAATATACAATAAATTTATAGGAAATGTGTTGGTCCCACTGAGAGGGGGAGTGGGGTGAATCAAACAAATCATAACTTAAACACTTAAAAATGAACTTACTAATTCACTCGGTAATACTGAATATAATAAATAACCAATTCACCAATAAACTCAACAACTTAAACATCAATACATCTCATATATGTAAATCAATCATTCAAACTTAGAAACATCATATTAACTCATAAAACTCTAGATTTAATTCAATTGATACTAGATTTAATGAGGAAACCCAATTTGGGAAAAACCTCTTTGGGAATTGTAACCCAGAATAAAAATGTACCCTTTTGAAGTACGCTCGGTTAAGAACTTATCATGTTAAATATTACAAACACATTTTCTAAATGTGACTCTATTAGGGGATTTACCTTAGATCTGTTAAATCTTCACCCTATTAGGAGTGGCCTTCTTAGAGGTCTTTAAAAACTCTTTTGGAATGTCACCTAAATCTAGGTTTTACAAATAGGACTGTTAAATCCACTTGGTTAAGAGATTTCTCTATTACAAATATTAATAAGCAACAATAAATTTTGATCTGTAAATATATAAACTACCTTTTCCTGTATCAGATCCTTTATGCTTAACTGAATACTGGCATCACATACTCCATTGATCTCTTTCTCAAACTGTAGATTATTCATTCTTTGTTTCTCTATTTTGCTTGGTAAATGTTGTTCTTCAACTTCTTATTTTCTGTTTAATTCGGCAACAACATTATTCTATTCAAATTTCTCATTCTTTATATAGACATATTTTTTCCTCTTAATCTCCTTCATTTTATTTTTCTTCATTTGCGCTCAGTTGTTCGATCATCTTCTTCATATTTCAAAACTCGGTAAACCATCTCATTTTTACCTTGAAACTTGTACTTTTCTTTGAACTCTTCACTATTCTATTTAACCACTTGATCTTTGCCTTAGATCTTCACATTGAATTTTTCCATTCGTAGATCTTGTAAAAAAAATCATTTAATTCATTTCCTCATCCATCTCATCATTGTTTCACATTAAATTTTACCTTATCATCATTTATTATCAGTATCATGTACTCGGTAAAACTTTATTTGCAACTTGGTAACTAAATTCATTCACTGCTCAGTGTCTAACTCAACTTGGTGCTCAGTGCTTGACTTTCACTTGGTTTTCAGTAACTTGTGACTGAATCACATAACATTCTACTGACTAGCTCTGTCTAGCTTGGTAAAGTAACTCTTTCAGTCATAACTTTAACTCTTTTTAATTTCTGACTTGATCAATCAAATGTACCGATTTGATAACATCAAATATATAGTAGAAAACAAATATATATCCATTAATTCATCATTTTCTAATCTTTATTTTTCACCTATTTAACTTCTCTTAATATATGGTAATATAATAAAAATTAATTAATCAATTGCTTGACATCAATGAGAAAACAATAACTGATCTAACCATTTATACAATCATGATACTCGGTATCACTCGGTCTTCATCATCTCGATCAGATATTCATTAGTTAATCAACAATTTCCCTCTTTGGAATTGATGAAAACCACTATAATAGTGTTATAGAAATTGATGATGACATCTCTCCAATACATAATTGTACTCCCTCTAAGTTGATATTTATGTTTCCACTTTAATCTATGATTTGAATCTCCCTCTTGCATAAATCTTCTACTTTTGTAACATACATTCTGAATCTCCTTCATGAGTAAATATTAGCAATTCACTCTCTCTCAATATCAATGTATCCCTTAAGGATAAATGCCATCAATTCATTCTCTCCATCTTTGACAACAATGCCAAATAGTCGTACACCTAAAAAAAAATTCTAGTAGTGGATTATACCTAACATGTACTCATAAATCATTACATACAAAAATATTTTCACAACTTAAGGAATCACCTAAAGTATTTCATACTAACATCAATTCAGAAATAGATATTCAAATGAAATATAGAATTGATTCATTATGCCTCATGCTCTTTAGTGAACATTAGATATGGGAAGAACCCCTAATTTACCTCTAAGATATTCAAAATCATCTTTAGGTAGTGGCTTTGTAAAGATATCATCTAATTGTTCCTTTGAATTCATATATTCCAATATCACATTCTTCTCTTGAACTTGTTCTCTCAAGTAGTGATACTTGATAGAAATGTGATTGGTCATTGAATGCATAATCGGGTTCTTTGATATATTAATAACACTTGTATTATCACAAAAAATAGTAACCAGATTTGTGATCTCTTCTTTCATACCTTCAAGCAATTGCTTATTCCATACTATGTTTGCATAATTCATAGAAACAACAACAACATATTCAACCTCGGCAATAGACTATGAAATACAACTTTGTTTCCTGCTCAACCATGTAACCAATCTTTCACCTATAAAGAATGCGCCTCCACTAGTACTTTTTTTGTCATCAACATTTCCAGCCCAATCTGCATCAGTGTAGACTTGCAGATCAAAAGTACCCCCTTTTTTGTACAATAAACCAAACTCTTATGTGCCTTTTAGATATCTCAAAATTCTCTTTACTACAAACATATGACTTTCCTTTGGATTAGAAGAAAATCTTGCAACAATTCCAACAACATGTGTTATATTAGGTCTATTATGGACAACATACTGCAATTTACCAATCATGGATTAGTAAAGAGTATTATACACCTCTTGTGTTTCATCCCCTTTAGATAATTTACATCCAGTAACCATAGGTGTTCCAACAGGTTTGGAATATTCCATACCAAAATTTTTAAGAATCTCTTTGATATACTTGGCTTGTGTAATAGAGATTCCTCCAGTAGCTTGTTGTATTTTTAGACCTAGAAAGAACTTAATCTCTCCAATCATTGAAATCTCAAACTCTTTTCTCATTTCATCAGAAAATCCTTTATATAAAGTGTCATTACCTCCAAAAATAATATCATCAACAAAAATCTCAGCAATCAAAACTTTATTATTAATGTCACATTTCAAGTAAACATTATTGTTATCATTTATTCTCTGAAATCCTATTTTGATTAGATAAGAGTGAAATCTTTCATACCATGCTTGGGGTGCTTGTTTCAAACCATATAAATATTTATGAAACTTACATACCTTGTTCCTATTTGTTTTCTCAATAAATCCTTCAGGTTGCTCAATGTATACTTCTTCTTCAAGAATCCCATTAAGAAATGGAGACTTAACATCCATTTGATATACCTTGAATCCTTTATAAGAATTATAAGCTAGAATTATTCCAGCTCCTTCCAATCGAGCAACATGTGCAAAAGTATCTCGATAGTCAATACCTTCTTCTTATGCATAATTTTTACAAGCCAATCTAGCTTTATTTCTGATAACCTCTCCATGCTCATTCAATTTGTTTCTCAAAATCCATTTAGTACCAATAACATTTTTTTCTTTGGGCCTAGGTACTAATATCCATGTCTTATTCTTCTCAATTTGATCATACTCTTCTTTCATTGCTTTCATCCAATCTTCATTATCTAGTGCCTCTAACTTTCTTAGGCTCATATATATA
>MU223125.1:714262-724325 GCA_018584345.1 Thuja plicata | reverse complement strand
ATATATATGTATATATATATGTATATATATATATGTATATATATATGTATGTATATATATATATGTATATATATATATGTATATATGTATATATGTATATATGTATATATATACATATATATATATCAAACATGTATTGTCTCTTACCTTTCTTTTGTTCATCACTCCAGCATTCTTATTTCAAATAATATTGCTCAGGGAATGGTGCCTTCTCATATACTTTGTCAAAATAGGGTAGCTCTCGGTTATTCAATATCAACATTCAATATATATATACATATATATATATGTATATATATGTATATATGTATATATATACATATATATATATCAAACATGTATTGTCTCTTACCTTTCTTTTGTTCATCACTCCAGCATCCTTATTTCAAATAATATTGCTTAGGGAATGGTGCCTTCTCATATACTTTGTCAAAATAGGGTAGCTCTCGGTTATTCAATATCAACATTCAGTTGTGGAACTCCTTGTTCATCTTCCTCCTCAGTAGGTTCTCTCAGAAAGGTATTAGGGGAATCAAGTTGCACATACATAAAATTCTCATAATCTTCTAGTTCCTTCTTACTATCTTCATCATTCCTTTCTGCAAATTCATCAATTCTTACATTTGCATTTTCCACCATTTTGCTAGTAACCTTGTTCAAACATTTGTAAGATTTACTCCTTGTAGAATATCCTAATAATATTCCTTCTTCCCCTTGTGAATCAAACTTTCCTTCTCTAGAACCTTTTAGAATATAGCATTTGCTCCCAAAAATTTTAAAGTAACTAACATTAGGTTTGTGTTCATACCAGATCTTATAAGGTGTCTTATTGGTACCTTTCTTCATTTGTACTCAGTTCAATGTATAAACAATAGTTTTTATAGCTTCTCTCCAAAATTTCTGTGAAACTCCTTTTTCAATCATTAGTATCCTAGCACGATCAACAATAGATATGTTTTTTTCTCTCAACAATCAACATTTATGTGCTTTCATAATAATCTTGATACATGCAAGGTCACAAACCTATGATCTAAATTTGCTAAAGCTTAATGTTCTATTCCAAATTGATTCCCTAATCTAAGAATAGAAAAAATATATATACAAGATTCCACCAAAGAGGTCAGAACTCAGATCCTAAAGATCCAACATGGGAAACAACAAAGACCTAGATTTAGGTCCACACACATCCCAATGAGAGATCCCACAGTAATTACACTATGAAAATTAAATGTCAAAGTTGGCCAGAATAAGATACAAAACTCGATAAGAAGTCGACCAAGTAATAGGAACAACTCAGTGAAGATCAACCGATAAATAGAAATGACTCGGTAAGAAGGTAACTGAGCAACAAAAACAACTCGGTGATAACCCACCAAGTAGCCAACATCTACCGAGACCCGTTAGTAAAGAAAGATAGAACAAATAATCGAGCCCAAGAAAAGTAGTTACCGAGCACTTTACAAAGCAGTCTCCAACAAGTTGTCTAACCAAAACAAACATATTTTTGGTTGATACAAGATTTCCAAGAACCCAAGATGCTCCTACATTAGACAACTAGGGTTAAAAGAAATGATTCCCTAAATCATGTGTCAGGTCTAACCTAAATTGAATTTAACTCAGATTGAGAAATCCATGTTGAGTCCTCAATCGGTCTATTCTTCCATTTTATCAAATACTCCATGTAATTATTTCCTCTTGTACTTCTGCCAATTCTTTTTTTCAAAATATGCTCAACTTCTTCTGTCTATTTCTTTGGATAATCACTCGGCACTGCCACTTATTCATCAATTTCATGATACTCATACAAATTTGGAATATTGAATATAGGTTATATATCCATGTCATTAGGTAATTCTACTTCACAAGCATTTCCACTATCAAATCTTCTCAATATATTGCAAGGACCAAATTTCTTCATTTTCAATTTACCATATGTTTCAATAAGAAATTTGTCTTTCTTCAAATGAACCATAACTGCATCACCAACTTAAAAATTTTTATGTCTCCTTGATCTATCTGCACTATCCTTGTATTTCTGATTACTTTGCTCCAACTTATGTTTCACTTCCTAATGCAATTTCTTCATAAACTCAACAAACTTCTATCCTTCATCACTTCTCTTTTCTTCTTCAGAAATATCTCTCAAGTCTGATATACCTTTTGGTTTTGTGCCATTAACAATCTCAAAAGGTGTCTTTTCAGTACTTCTATTCATTGAACTATTATATGCAAACTCTACTTGTGCTAATATCAAATCCAAATTACTCGGTGTGTCTTCAACTAAGCATCTTAAAAAGTTACCCAAACTTTGGTTTACAACCTCTATTTTTCCATCAGTCTGTGGATGAAATGTATAACTATATTTCAACTCAGTGTCTAGCTTCTTCGAAAGTTTTTTCCAAAAATAGCTGACAAACTTACTATCTTGGTTAGAGATGATACTCTTCGGTAATCCATGCAATTTGAAAATATCGTTAAAGAAAAGATCTTCTATATGTACTACATCTAATGTTTATCTACAAGGTATGAAATGTGTCATCTTAGAGAATCTATCCACAACAACAAATTTGGAATTATTACCTCTTTCTATCCTCGGTAAGCCAAGAACAAAATCCATGTTGATATCACTCCAAGGTTTCTCAGGAACAAAAATTGGTGTGCACGAACCAGTATTTTGACTCACTCCTTTTGCAACTTGACAAACTCCACAAATTTTCACAAATATATGAACATCTTTATACAAATAAGGCCAAAAATACCTTTCCTTAAGAAAAATCAAGGTTTTATCAATACCAAAATGTCAAGCCAAACCACTACTGTGTTTTTCCTTTATCAAATTAGTTCTCATTGATCCTCTTGGTATGCACAACTGAATAACTTTGAATAAAATATATTCTTGAATAAAATAGTCTTCATACTTATTTGGTTGATTTGGAATAGGTTCTCTTCACACTCTCCACTGCTCAGAAAAAATTAGGATCATTTTCATACAAATTCTTCATGTCATCAAAACCAAGAACCTCAATTCTCATTTCAGTCAACAAAGATCTTCTTCTACTCAATGCATGAGCAAATCAGTTAGAAACTCCACTCTTATGCTTTATCACAAATGTGAAACTCTTCAAATACTCTACCCATTTCATATGTCTTTGATTCAACTTATTCTGACTACCCAAATACTGTAAATCCTTATGATCAGTATATAGCACAAATTCACTCAGCATTAAATAATGTCTCCATTTCTTTAGAGATTGAAAAATAGCATAGAACTATTGATCATAGACATAATATTTCCTTTTTACATCATTTAACTTTTCACTAAAGAAAGAAATAGGTTTACCTTCTTGAATCAATATAGCTCCTATTAAACTTCCACTTGCAACATATTCAACTTGAAATACCTTATTGAAATCAGGTAAGGTTAATACAGGAAACTCAACAACCTTCTGCTTCAAAGTCTCAAAACTCTTATCAGCTCCATGAGTCCATTTGAATTCTCTTTCATCTCCTCTCATTGTCTCAGTCATAGCATTACAAATAGAACTAAAATTTCTAATAAACTTATGATAAACTTATGGCAAGACATAAAAATCAATTAGTGCCAAAACACTTATTCATCACAGTGTTGACCGAGCGAACAGTGCAACCTGAGCAGTTACATTGTAACCTGAGAAGTGGCAATATCGACCGAGTAGACAATGCTAATCAGTATTTCCAAGGTGATCAAAGTAGCCTGAGTACATATAGTAGCCTGAGTACACAGAGTAACCCAAGTGCCAGAGCTTAGTATGTTTCCCGAGTGACAACATAATGCCTGAGTGCTAGTATATTGCCCGAGTGGATCACTGGACTTGAGTGACAGTTTTTTGTCTGACTTAGCCTATATTGTTAGATATTAATTTTTCTTATGGAAGCTAACTTACAGTTGCATTTTTTTTGGAAAAGGTATAAATGTAAGGTATCTTATTTATCCAAAGTGTGTGAATATAAGGGTAGAAGCATGTAAGCTAATATGAAGAGACAGATTGTTTAAGAGGATAAAATAGTATAAAGAACAGCACAGACTCATCCATCACATTTAGGTGATTAGTTTATATCATTGGATCTTATTCAGAAAATTAGAGTTGCATTGAAGAACATCTACTAGTTCATCCTAATAGGTGCATCAGCAAAATCCTCTAACAAGGTGGATCTAATAGCCCTTTACAAATCTCCTAGCAAAGTTCCATTACTTAATTGTATTGTATTAATTCCTTCCACAAGGTGGACCTAATAGTCCTTATTTCTCCTAACAAGGTAGGCCATCAGAAGTGGTTAATTGTAAGCTTTAACAAGCTAAATTTATACTGCAGTCACTAGTACATTTAACCCCTAAAATCAACCTAAATTTTTGACCATTCATTATATTTATTTTTCTTGGTCAGATTATAGAAGGAAAATTTTGATTATTTTTTAAGTAATGCCTATGTTCATCAGAATTATGATGAACACCAATATTCATCAGAATTCCCACTAACGTGGGCATTACTTTAAAAAAAAATATTTCTATTCATTATGTTTCCTTACGTGCACACAGAGGGCATGAAGGGCATGAAGGTAACCCATGATCTAAAAAATGAGGGCACAAAGGGGATGGAGGGCATCCTAATACTAGTAAATAAAGGGGATCGATGGAGTGATTTTTGCCTTTTCCACACTGAAACTCCGCACAACATCCAGGCCTACTCGATTTTTATAGCTGATACCCCACCATTAGTGGCAGATCAAGATCCAACCCCTTAGCCAAAACCATCTCACCCACCATCAGCGGTAGATCGAGATCCTACAGCTGCACATCCAATAGCTATGAAGGTAAGAGTCTTGCCCTAGATGCATCTATATATGTTCTTCCATTAGCTATCTTTGGGAAAATTATGATAGAACATTGTTTGGATTAAGCTTAACATCTATTCTTTAACTTTCTATTTCTTATACTTATTGGTTGATGTTATTCTATTTATTATAGTTTTTAGTTGATGTTATTTTTTGTCTTTTGTTTAAATTTCATAGAGATGAGAGTAGTTGTTGTTGACTTGAACCACTTGGGATCTGGTATTGTACCTTTTCCTTTATCTTCTCAAATGTAGATGCTCATCCCTCTCCGCTACCACAACACTCACAGGTATGCATTTCTGTTCCATTTTTTTAGTTTTGATTATTTTTATTTTTTGTCTGTATTCTTTCCCTATTCGTACGTCCATTTCTTTTATATTCCAAATTTGATTACAGGCTACAGAGGTTGGAGCTTATCCTTCTAAACTACATAGATTTAAGGTCACAAGAAATTAAATTAAGCAATAAAATCATGGTTTACCAGAGTACAGAGAATAAATAGTGTATATCCTAGAGCTCAACTAACCTCTTCTTGATGAATATTATATTAAACATGACCACATTATAAATTTGGGTGTAAAATAATCTTTTAACTCTACATACACAATATTGAACTACCAGATAATAGGTCATGAGATGTTAGTAAACAAACCAATTTAAAAGTTATTATTAATAATAAAGTGTAGAAGCAACAACAACATTGGACATTTCCACGTACATAATATGTAAATAACTTAGTTGAGATCTTTATCCGAAAATAAGTAAATGATGATTCACTCATCCTTTTTTGTAATTGCATACAAATTAGGTAGTAGTGAGGAAAATGTTGATTAAGATTAGAATTTGATTTAACCCTTGACATTGGCATATGCCCGAAGACAATAAATAAATAATACAAATCATGAGTACTCTTACTGTGTATTTCATATTGTTTTGATTCACTTAATACACTGTGTAATGTTTATCTCTTGTAATGTGTGTTGTCATGTGCTGCAATTTGTCTAGATGCACTTGGGCTCATGCTGAAATAGAGTACTGGTGGGGGACAATTGAGGTTTCTCACAAGAAATGCAGAGACCATTCCTAATACAGTCGTACCTTCATTCATTATGTTTTTGTCTACTAGTTATTCAAACTCAAAACAAAAGTGAATCACGATAGAATTTCTTATAAGACCATTTTTACAGTAGTTTTCCACTCCCTATTTTAAGCAGTCCCCCATCTACATTAAGGGATTATTGCTTATAAGACCATTTTTATAGTAGTTTTTCACTCCCTATTTTAAGCAGTCCCCCATCTACATTAAGGGATTTATCAAAATTAATTGATGCAATAGCAATATCTACATTCGAGTCTCTCTGAGCCTTTGATATTTATAGCACATATAATCTAATACATTCCATCAACCATGTAAGGGATAGTAGAATGTTAAGCTGACTGTAAGCCCTTTATTCTAACCACTGTTAGATGGCCTTTCCCATCCCCATGTGCCTATCTTTTACAAAGATAACATTACTGACACTTCCTTCTACTCCCCTACCTAAGGAAGGTACTACAGTTGTGTGCAACCCTTGTTTCTTTTTATCTCAGTTCTGAGAATTATGATGGTAGAAAATAGTTCACAATCGCAAGATGACTTAGAAACATGAAATAACCATAATTCATATAACCGTTCTCTACTTTTGATGATATTTACTTTTATTTATTTGATATTTGTACTTATCACCTAATGTTAGTAGCATGCTAACATAGGGGAAAAATGTAATACTAAAAATTACATACCCTGCCAGTATCATGTTACGTTTTGGGCTCATTTAAATTTATGTAACCCTTGGTGTTGTTTTTAGGTTCATTTGACTCTTGCCTTGGCCTTATCTCTCCCTTGATCCAAACTTGAGTCTTCTAATTTTTGTGTTTCTTTAGCCTTCAAAGTTAGTTAATATAATTTTTTTATTTATCTCATGACATACTATCATTCCAATAGTTCATTTGGCTTGTACTTAGATGTTAGTGCAATGCATTGATGTTCAACTGATTTTGGCCAGTGAATGTTGCAATTTTTTTTACTGATAGTGTTGGAACAAAATGAATATTTGAAATATTTATCTAATAACATAAGGAGTATTTATACATTTCCATTAAATAGGGTAATTACCAAGTATAATTACCAATTGGTAATAGGTAAGATAGTTATATCAGACATATACTAAAAGACCCAACAATGTAAAGTTCTATAAACATTTGCTTCTCAAATATATCAAAGTTCTCCTTGCAACCACACCATTTCTGAATATTTCCTTACCCTTGCAAAGAATTATGAAAGTATAATAGATTTAGCTAGATTGTAGAAATGGTGCAAGTGTCTGCATGCAACAGATAGTTTGAGAGCATTGAGCTAACCTTTCTATCCTCTATCTATCCATATTTCATGGAGATCGATGACAAGGCACTAATTTCCCCAATCACAAAAAATAAACAGATTTTTTAGAAATATCCAAAGCGAGTTCTAGATGAATCCAAAAAAAATGAAGCATTGAATTCTCTCACCTAGGCAATAAGACAAAACATGAATTATGAAATTTGGCATTTTTTTTTTTTAATATTGAAGCAGTGTATCAACTGGAAGATTTACAAGTATAGCAAGTTAATAGCAATAGAGTACTTGTTGTTATATATTACCAAGTCTTACCTATTACGCTTACACATTTACAAGATTATCAGTATATATCAAAAAGATTCATGAAATATTGACTATGTGTCTCCCCATCCATCTGTGGAGCTCCTAGGACCTGTATTATCCCAGCCATCATTACATTTTGTACAGTGTCTTTTTCTGTTTCCCATCCCATCAGACCACAAGAAATCTCTTAGAGTTTTTTCAAGTTTATTTATTTGACAACTGGCCAGCATCCATGAGGATGCATAGCACACTGCATGTGAAGGCAGAACCTTTTGGACAACTTGGGCTCTGCCAGCCAAGGATAACATGTGGGACTACCATTTGAGGTGCTTGTTCTCTATTTTTTTATAAATCCATAACCACATGTCATTAATAGAGGGTTCAATGGTAAATGGAATGCCTATATATCTTACTATAGTCAATGGGCCTGCCCATTGCCATTCTCTACTTGTAAGCCATCTCATGGGATTATCTTCCCAACCCATTATTTTGGACTTTTGAGGTGTTATTTTGGCACCAGATGCCATACAGAACATTGACAAAAGAGAAAATTTGAGTATTTCAAATTTTCGCAATACACAGTTGAGTGTTTGACATTTCTTATGTTTGATGTTGCCTCCTTTTTGGTTTTTTACTGAATATTGACAATAGTCAATTTTCAATTTGATTTGAGATGTTGTCTACATTAGTATGTTTCTTTTTATCACAATTATAATTAGTATGAATGAACAAAATAATCAACTAAACAAAATGATATGTTGGAATGAAATTGCAGTATTTATTGATATAGCATCGATGACTTTGGTCAATGTGCCTATGTGTCAATGTGGTGTTGGCCCTTGTGTTTTGAAGATGTCACGCACAACAAGTAATCTTGGGCATCAATTTTGGGGTTTCCCAAATAGGAAAAATGTCTGGACATGGAATTATATTTTGTGTTTAAAAGTAATGTGACAAGTAATCATTTTAGGAAGAACTGATGTAGATTTGGTATTGCAAGGAAATAGTGGATGTCAATACTTTCAGTGGGTCAATGAAACCACATTTGCATCTACCCCATCTATGTCTATACCTGATGTAGGAAATGAGTGCAACTTGTGCAAGGCTCGAGAGCCAGCTAGTGTCACTGAGATTTCTTCAATGGCGAAAGCACAAATCATGTTTATGCAATGCCTTCTTTGTGTAGTTTATGCACTACTTTGTTGGGACCATATGTATAAATGTGATCAATAGAGGGCTATTGTAGATTCTAAAACTTTTTTAGAATTTCATGTAGATAAGTTGGACATATTTTGATAAACTCATGAACTTTTTATTGTTTATGACTTCGTTATGATTTTCTATATCTTGGATGGGTTTTTGTAAATTTTATCATTGTTCTTTTTTGAAGTGTATGGCTTGACTATGCACATGCATAATTGTAGATGAGGATTAGTAATAGGGTTCCAGGCATTGCTTAGATCCTTTGGATCTAACCCCATATTTTCCTTCCTTGTAGGTTCTAGATCATATAGGAGCATATTGGATTCAAGCCCGGAGACATTGGAGTCTGACATATTGTGATGAAGGTGGAGTCTGATGCTGCTTCAACAACATTAGGGAGTGATGCAAAATTTAATGTTTGTATTCAATTTAGCAGCATCAGGTGCCACTTTCAACAAAATATGATCACTAGATAGGTCTGTATGATCTCTTCTATAAACACAACATATTCCATATGGTGTTAGAAGGCCTAGATGGGAAGAAATTCAATTGTACAATTGTGGTCTCTTTTTCCCTTGGTAATGCTTTTCAGGTAGAAATGGTAGGATACCATCTATCTTTCTTGAAGACTCTTTATCAAAAGGGGATCAATTTCCTCTATCTTCAATCAAATAAGGGGTGAAGAAGCTTTCTCTGCATCGATTTGGTACAAAAATTGAGTGCTATACCTAAATGATGCAAAGCAACTTTTGCACCCTCAATGCTAGTGAAGAGAGAAATTTCATTGATACTGTTGGGTAGGTAACCTTATGAGGAGGTCTACGTATAACTTATTTATATGTAGAATATAATTATCATCTCATCCTTGTTCACCTAAGTGGGTGGTAGCCGATGAAGACATTGTTTGGGGACTCTACCCTAGAAAGGGGTTGTGTAACCACTTCTACCATCCTTTAAAAAGACTGGTTTTAAAGTTAAACCTGAACTACGATGTCTCTGTGAGTTACATAGGCAAGGCCATATATGATGAGCCCCTAAGGAATTAGGTCTGGCCCTAACTATATTACTATATAAACAAGGGTTGCACTGCAAGTATAGTCCCTACCAAGTCCTACAGTATAGTCCCTACCAAGTCCTGAAAAATTGGATGGATGGAACTATTTTAGCAATGTCAAAAAAAATTTCTATATCATGAATTCAAATAGCTATTTAAACATTATCAAAATAGTGAGCACAAAAACATAGTTGCAAATTTGCATGATGAACAAATAAAATGATAATTTGTTAATGCTTTTGAACAATTTTCAC
>MU223125.1:648288-685073 GCA_018584345.1 Thuja plicata | reverse complement strand
ACGAAGAAGGACCTTATCCAGTCCTTAGCAATTAGGCTTTTCTTGTCCCTGAATCAGTATTAGAAGGCATAGTGTTCAAGTAGTCATTTCAAGCACTGTGATTCATACAAGAAAAATCCCTAACAGATTCTTTTAATTCTTTCCAAAAATATGATGACAGTATTCCCTTGCAATTATTATTTTCAGTCTTCCTTGCATCTCTTGTTCTTCAGACTAACATGACTTATATTTTCAAAAGGAAAAAAAATATTTGGTACTTTCTTGGAAATTCTTAACAATATTTTTTCCTTCCAGGGTTTATTTCATAGTTAACACCTATAAATTGTCAGTTACAATTTACAGGTGCTAACTATGAAATAAACCTTGGAAGGAAAAAATGTCATTAATGACTTCCAACAAAGTACCAAATATTTTTTTCTTTTCAAAAATCCAAGTCATTTTTATAGTCTGAAGAACAAGAGATGCATGGAAGAATGAAAATAATAATTGTAAGGGAATACTGCCATCATATTTTTGGAAAGAATTAAAAGAGCCTATTTGAATTAATATCATTTTATTTTAGATCTGTTTGCTAATTTTTTCTTCCTATATAGATGATAAGGATGAATAAGGGGTGCATAAGGTTTCTCTGCATCGATTTGGTATAGAAATTAAGTGCTATACCAAAATGATGTAGAGCAACCTCTGCACCCTTGATTCCATTGAAGAGAGAAATTCCATTGATACCCTTTGGATAAAGAGGCTTGATACCACTTCTACCATCCTTTAAAAGACTGGTTTTAAAGTTAAACCTAAACTACGATGTCTCTGTGAGTTACGTAGGTAAGGCCATCTATGATGAGCCTTGAGTCATTAGGTCTGGCCCTTAGGTATTGTACTTTTGAGTCCTTCCTTGATCTTTCCACCCCTTACCAATATTTTACATAGTTTGCATCTCTTTATGAAACTATTTTTAAATACCTTATGATTGATTAAGCTAGGTTATTGATGTAGCTTATCTTACAATCTTGTATGAAATAAACTATGAATTTTATATCATGCATCTAGTTGTGTATCCATATAGATAGGTGCAAGAAATAGAGAGACAATGAGAATATGATACATAGGCAAGAAACTAAAATTTAGGTATGCAGTTGCAAGTCATGTTGGTTATTTGAACATTGTAATAAGATTTATAGTTTCATTGTAATAAGATGTATATATTCATTTTATAGTTTCATTTTGTAGTTTTATTTTGAACATTGTAATAAGATATATAGTTTCATATAATATCATATCATATTGATATATAAGTTATAAAGAAAATGTATTAATAGATAGACCCTACCTCACATATCATATCATATGATATTAATATATCGGTTATTAAAGAAACATGTGAATGGAAGTTACTATGGGTGAAGGATAACCCATGAGAATGGAAGTCATAATGGTGCATATAAATATTTTGCCTCATAGATCTCTCCATTAGCAAAGGATAAAAGGAAATCAGGCTATACATTATCATATCTATATATTATTAGAAAAAGATGCACAATAGACTCTAAGTTTTTACTCATTTAGGTAGTTCATTTGAAGTCTTACTAACTTCTAGAAAAAGATGCATAGTAGATTCTATTAATAGAAAAATATGCACAGTAGATTCTATTATCATATCAATATATTATTAGATAAAGATGCACATTAGATGCTAAGCTTGAATAGTAGACTCTAAGTTTTGAATCATTTAGGTAGTTCATTTGAAGTCTTACTAATTTATCTAATAGAACCTGCCTATTAGTATGTGTATAGTCAGAAAATGGAAGCACTTCCATGGTATATTGTTTTATCCTTCTGAGTAAGTGGTTTGGGCTCATGTCAAGCACCTTGAATGGGTTCCTAACTTTGATCTAGATTTATCCCCTTGTTCTGCCCCATTTCCACTTTTTCTAACCTATTTTTGGCACCCCAGAATAAAAAATTGGGACTTTGACCTCAAGGTCAAGGTCAGCCTTTTGGGTCAAGTTCAATCTCAACCTTGACCTAGGTCACAATCAACCTTTTCTAGGCCCAGGGTTCAAATTTTAGAATCTCAAGGTTTCCAGATGTTGGTCTGTGGAAAAAGTTAATTCCCACTTCTGGGTCAGCTCTTTCGGACTTCGAGACAACAAATACTAAATTATATTCAATATAGGTCCTCTTCTAGGGGAATGGGTCCAATTGAAATTTAATTCTCTTATATCAGCCTCTCTAGAGGATTGTGCCCTATTTTCATATAAAAGGAAGCTTTCTCCTCTCATTTTCTCTAACCATGAACTAAGATTATCAAGCATAATTGCAAGAAATTTCTATTAGAATGAATTCAGAATAACTGAGAGGAGGGGGGGTGAATTAGTTATCCTCATATCTAGATGTACCAAATTAAACTTTATATCACTTTGAACAACTCAGATCTGCTCAATAGCAATAGCATAAATCAATAATATGCATATGTAGTTTTACTATTCAAATGTAATCAGCTTGTAGAAACTTAACAGTAAAAAAAAACATAAACATTCACACAAGTTGACACCAGTATTTAATGTGGAAACCCAATTTGGGAAAAACCACCAATAACATGCTATCAAGTTTTCACTCTTCTAAAGTGAGCTCTGTTAGGAGCCAACCCTATTAAAGGTTACAAAACACATTGCTAAATGTGACCTGGTTAAAGGATTTAATCACCCTTTCAGGAGTGGCCTTGTGAGAGGATTTAGAAAATTGCACCTGAATGTCACCTGGTCAAAGGATTTATACAAATACTGTTAGGTCAACCTGGTTAAAGGATTTTGACTGATACAATGGTTAGAAAGTAATCAGTAGGTGTGATCTAATACATACAACTTACTTTGCAAATCCAGATCCAATTTAGCTCTAATGTTAATTCGCTGAGTGGCCTCCATTCTCTTTTCAATCTTTAGATCTACTTGGAAATTTTTCAAGAAATCACTCTCATAGATCTCTACTTCTTTGTCTAGCATTCTCTGCTAGATCATGCCAATCAGTCAATTAACTATGCAATCTTTTTGCATACACATCATCCTAGGTTAGGTCAGATCCAATGGATCTTTCCATCTTTACATTTAATTTACTTCTCCAAAGCAATCACTAATTAAATATTTGATCCATGCATTAATTACGGTTACCCATGCATTTAAATAGTATGGATCAATTGTTCTTATCCTCAATTAACTTTACATATCCCAATAAAATCAACTATATTGGCCAAAGATCTCAAATCTCAACAATTACCAAAATATTGTTGCTCGGCCAACATTGTGTTCTTCTGCTCGGTCATTACTAGTTTCCTCAGAAATTTACTGGTGCTCTATCATCACAAACTTCGCTCGACATAAACTGTTCTTAGTAAATTGTCATCAAAATTTAAACAACACATTAGTTTTCCAATGTGCCAACTGATCAAGTACCCTTGTGATTTCCCATAACTCAACCATTCCACTTGGTCTTCTTGTTAAATATTCTTCATCAATCAATAGATATTGTAATAAAATAGATAGCAATAGTATCACTAGTTAAGGTTTGACATCAATGAAAAAAAAACAATTGTTTCCATTGTAGCTTTCCAACAATCTCCCTCTTTGGCATTGATGGAAACACTAAACAATAAAACAATAATTTTCCAAACATAATTACCATACAATGCAAAAAAATTTCCCATGTTCCTTGATATGAACACAACTTCATTAATGTCTTTAGCTTCATTCTGATTCTCATCTTGTAAAATATTTCTCCCTCTATGTTTGTAAAACATTTAGCTTCTTTCTGTTTATGTTCATCTGTAGACTCCCTCTTTCAGTAAACTCTCCCTTTTTCTCTAAGTATAATAAACTCTCCCTCTTTGACAACAATGCCAAAGACATTGACATCTTCATCATGTAGATTCTTCTATTCTAAACTCTATATCATGTTGTTCTTGTCATATTTCTTATGAATGATCCTCTTTTCTATCCTTGTATGTTTTTCACAACTTTAGGCAGCATCCTAAAGGGTGAATGCCTGTGCATCAATGTGAAAGATATTCTGAATATAACTTTTGATGCAATAGTATCAATCTAAACTAATTAGCCTCAATTATGGGAATCACCCCTAATTTACCTCGCATATACTCATGAGCATCCTTGGGTAGTGCCTTTATAAATATGTCTGCTAACTGCTCCTTAGTATTCACATATTCCAGTCTCACATCCTTCTTCTAAACTACCTCCCTCAAGTAATGATACTTGATAGCTATATGCTTTATTTTAGAGTGCATCACAGGGTTCTTATAAATATTAATGGCACTCATGTTATCACAATATATGACAACTGGATCTATGATCTCTTCTTTCATACCTTTAAGTAGTATCTTCAACCACACAATATTAGAATAATTAACTATTTCTGCTACATACTCGGCTTTAGCTATAGATTGTGAGGTGCAATTTTGTTTCTTGCTTATCCATGAAACTAACCTTTTTCCTAAAAGAAATACTCCACCTATGGTGCTTTTCCTATCATCCACATTTCTATCCCAATCAGAATCAGTATAGACTCTAAGTTCAAACTTGTCATTCTTTTTGTAATACAGACCATAATCATCTGTTCCTTTTAGATATCTCAGAATTATTTTTACCGCCATCATATGTGTTTCCTTGGGATTGGCATAAAATCTTGCAATAATACCAATAGTCAGTGCAATATCAGGTCTGTTGTGTACAACATATTGCAGCTTTCCAATCATTGACCTGTAAAGGGTTTGATTTACTTCTTTTGTATCATCATTCTTTGTTAACTTTTGTCCAGTAGCCATGGGTGTACTCACTGGTTTTGAATCTTATTCCAAAAAAATTTAGTATCTCCTTGCCATATTTTGATTGAGTAATATAGATACCATTCTTCATCTGATATATTTGTAAGCCAACAAAAAAATTTATCTCACCAAACATAGACATCTCAAATTCAGTTTGTATCTGCTTTGCAAATGCTTGGCATAACACATCTTGTCCACTAAATATAATGTCATCAACAAAAATTTCAGCCAATAAAGTACCTTTAGTTTTCTCTGTCTTCAAATACAGATTTTTGTTATCATTGGTTCTTGCAAATCCAATCTTTATCAAATAATTGTGCAATCTCTCATACCATGCTCTTGGTACTTTATTTAATCCATATAGTGCCTTGTGTAATCTACAAACCATGTTCCTCTTGCTTGGGTAAACAAATTCATCAGCTTGTTCAATGTAAACTTCTTCTTCTAATATCCCATTTAGGAATGTTGACTTTACATCCATTTGATAGGCTTTAGAACCTTTGTAGGCTGCATATGCAAGTAAGGTTCTTACTCCTTACAATCTTGCGACCGGGGTGAATGTTTCTTCGTAATCAATTCCTTCCTCTTGTGCATAACCCTTGCATACCAGTCTACCTTTGTTTCTTGTTACCTCTCCATGTTCATTCAGCATATTTTTGAATACCCACTTAGTACCAATTACATTTTTTTCATTCGGCCTAGGTACAAGTTTCCAAGTTTTATTCTTCTCAATTTGTTCAATTTCTTCATTCGTGGCTTGTATCCAGTCTTCATTATCTAAGGCATCTTTTACTATTTTAGGCTCAAAATCACATAACAAGCATGTATCTTCTCTTAAATTGCTTCTTGTCACAACTGCAAAATTCTTTAATCCTAAGATTTGATCAGGTTTATGGTGCATCCTTACATAATTTACTAGAGTAGGTTCTTTTTTTTCTTCAGATTGATCATTCACGTTCAATTTAAGTTGATTTTGTGACTCGACATCTCCATTAGATAGCTTGGCAATTACCTCCTATTGCCCGGCAGCTTCGTTCTATGACTCGGCAGGTGCTAGCTATTACTCAGCAACCTCTTTCTCAGGTTCAGGTAATACACTAGAATCTTCCTCATCCAGATAGACAAATGATTTGTATCTTTCAGGTTCCTATGTCCTTTTAGCTTCATTTATTTCTACATATTCATCAATTCTAACATTTGCACTTTCCACAATTTTGTTAGTGTTAGAATTAAAACACTTGTATGCTTTACTTTTACTTAAATAACCAAGGAATACACCTTCCTCACCTTTAGCATCAAGTTTTCCATTTCTATTATCCTTCAATATGAAACATTTGCTTCCAAAAACTTTTAAATATCTTACATTAGGTGCATACCCATACCAAATCTCATAAGGTGTAAGATTAGTACCTTTCTTGACTTGTACTCTATTTAGGGTATAGACTGTTGTACTTATAGCTTCTCTCTAATATTTATGTGCAACATTTTTCTCCCTCATTAGTGTTTTGGCACAGTCCATGATAGATCTATTTCTTCTCTCACCAATACCATTCTGTGGTGGTGTCTTAGGCATGGACATCTATCTTTTTATCCTTTAGTCATTGCAAAACCTGTTAAACTCATTAGAAATAAACTTACCTCCTCTGTCAGATCTTAAACATTTCAGGATTTTACCTGTCTCCTTTTCAACTTTTGCCAAGTACCACCTAAATAACTATAATGCATCAGATTTTTCTTTAAGAAATATAACAGTCATCATTCTTGAGTAATCATCAACAAATAGAATAAAGTGTCTATATCCATAGTAACTTTTCTCACCAATGGGACCACAATAGTCAGTATGAACCAATTCCAAAATTTTCTCAAAAGTATGAGTCTTGCTTTTGAAACAAGATTTAGTCATTTTTCCTAATTGACATTTCTTACACATTGCATTTTCAGGTTTCTTTAACTTAGGTATCCCTCTAACCTTTTTCAATTTTCTTATGCTTACCAAGTTATCAAATTTTACATGACACAACCTTTTATGCCATAACCAAACATCATTATATTGTGCAAACAAGCATGTCTCATCAAGTAAGTCCAGATAGAACAAGTTACCTTTTGTTTGTTCTCCACTTCCAACTAATTCTCCAGTGGCATCATAGATCTTTTCCTTCTTGTGATGGAATTCAAATTTGTAACTAGAAGTATTCAGTTGTGCAACACTCAATAAATTATAGTTAAGGTCATCAACCTAGTATACATTGTCACATCTAATCTTGTCATTCAAGTTAATTGATCCTTTCCCTTTAACAAGACATGGTGCATCATTACCAAATTTAACATTACCACCTTTACACTGATCTAAGGTTTCAAATTTATCTTTATCACCAGTCATGTGATGTGAACAACCACTGTCAATAATCCAATGGTCACCTTTACTTATATAAGAAATTAGTGAATTTTTCTCATCATCATAAGAATCATCTTTCATAGCAACATATACAACCTCTATATCATTTTCATCAATTTTTTCATATTCACTGTCAGAAGTTTCTTCAACTATATAACAAGATTTCTTACCTTTGTCTTTGTAATCTTTATACTTTCTGAAGTCTCGGTCATCCTTTCTATCTTTGTACTTGTTTTCCCTTTTCTCGTCTTTATCATTCTTATCAGGACATCTTGCAGCAATATGACCAACTTTGTTACATGAAAAACAAATAATAGGAAGTTTACCTTTGAATTTTCCTTTTCCTCTAGATAGTCTTTTTGCCATGAGTGCTTCAATTTCTTCCAGATCATCATCTGGAGTGTCATTGTCACTATTCACACATTTATTTCCTTTCTTTGATTTGTTAAGGACCAACTGGGATCTGAATGCAGATTCAATAGCTGGTGGAGTGTAGTTATCAAAATTTGACATCTCAAATGCAGTAAGTCTGCCTACCAGACCTTCCAAAGTCAAATTATTATTAGGAGTACATCTTAACTCTTGAATTTTAGAGAATCTAATAGCATATACAAGAAGAAGTGTTCTCAGTACCTTTCTCATAATGGTGTTATCATCAATGGTTCCCTTAGCTCCTCTAATAGCATTTACAACTTCCTTTATCCTACCATAATATTGAACTATATTTTCTCCTTCTTGCATTTTCATTTCATCAAACTTACTTCTTAAAATTTCAGATTTGGCTCTCAGTACATTTGTATCACCTCCATAGATGGTTGCAAGAGCATCCCACATCTATTTTGCATTTATATAGTTCTTTATGTATTCAAACTCATGATAGTTCAGAGATGATGCAATCTCCAACATTGCTTGATTGTGTTCCTTCTTTTCTCTTAACTGTGCAGCTGTGGGAGGTGCAGTGGGGGCTACATAATCATGTTCAACATAGTGCTTAGCAAAATCACCAATACCAACCAAATGCAATTTCATCAAACTCTTTCATGCAGGGAAATTATCTTTGTTCAACATTGGTACCTCCTTTTTATACATCTTGATCTTTTGCTCCAAGTACCTTCAAATGATTTTCAAGAGACTAAAGCTCTAATACCAATCGTTAGAATGAATTTAGAATAACTGAGAGGGGGGGTGAATCAATTATCCTCAGGTCTAGATGTACCAAATTAAACTTTATACCACTTTGAACAACTCATATCTGCTCGGCAGCAATAGCATAAATCAACAATATACATATGCATTTTTATTGTTCAAATGTAAAAAGCTTGTAGAAACTTAACAGTAAAACACAATATAAACATTCACACAAGTTGACACCAATATTTAACGTGGAAACCCAATTTGGGAAAAACCACCAATAACATGCTATCAAGTTTTTACTCTTCTGAAGTGAGCTCTGTTAGGAGCCAACCCTGTTAAAGGTTACAAAACACATTGCTAAATGTGACCTAGTTAAAGGATTTAATCACCCTATCAAGAGTTGCCTTGTTAGAGGACTTAGAACATTCCACCTAAATTTCACCTTGCTCAAAGGATTTATACAATGACTGTTAGGTCCACCTGGTTAAAAGATTTTGACTGATACAATGGTTAGAAAGTAATCAGCAGGTGTTATTTGATACATGCAACTTACTTTGCAAATCCATATCCAATTCATCTCTAATGCTAATTCACTGAGTGGCCTCCATTCTCTTTTCAATCTTTAGATATGATTGGAAATTTGTCAAGCAATCACTCTCACAGCTCTTTGCTTCTTTTTTCATCCTTCTCTGCTAGATCATGCCAATCAGTCAATTAACTATGTAATATTTTTTCATACACATCATCCTCTTCTTGAATAACCCCTTGAGTTTATCTTATACCTCTTCATCCAGGTAAAATAAATCTTTTCTTCTTAGTCGAGATCATTAATCTTAGGTTAGGTCAGATCCAATGGATCTTTTTGTCTTTACATTTAATTTACTTCTCCAAAGCAATCACTAATTAAATCTTTGATCCATGCATTAATTACGGTTACCCGTGCATGTAAATAGTGTGGGCCAATCGTGCTTATCCTCAATTAACTTTACATATCCTAATAAAATCAACTATGTCGGCCAGAGATCTCAAATCTCAACAATTACCAAAATACATCTACTTGGCCAACTCTGTGTTCTTCCACTCGGTCATTACTAGTTTCCTGGGCAATTTACTTGCGCTCAGTCATCACAAACTTTGCTCGGCATAAACTGTTCTCGGTAAACTATCATCAAAATATAAACAACATATTATTTTTCCAATGTGCCAACTGATCAAGTACCATTGTGATTTCCCATAACTCAACCATTCCACTTGGTATTCTTTTTAAATCTTATTCATCAATCAATAGATATGGTACTCAAACAGATAGCAATAGTCTCACAAGTTAAGGTTTGACATCAATGAAAAAACAACAATTGTTTCCATTGTATCTTTCCAACACTTTTAAGACTTGAAGAGTGAGATCCAAAGGTGAAGAAGCAAGATTTGAAGGAAGCCAAGTAGCCATTGAAGCATTCATCAATTCTCAATCACTTCTCAAGCACTCATTTTCATCAAGGAGATCCATTGGTGGCCATTGAAGGATTCAAACTCCATGGAGTCCTCTTGTTGAATATTTCTCCATCCACATTCCTCCAAGCCTCTTCCAATTCAAGAACCCATCCAAGATTGGTGTTGAATATCTACAAGCAATTTATTGAAGACATCCTACCTTCTACATTCTACATTCTACATCCATTTGGTGCATCCATACTTGTGGGTTTAAGGATTCAAATCCTCCATAAGGACCTTTAACATGAGCAAGGTGAATCATTTCATTTACTTGTTTTATTCCTGCAATTTCAATTATATATTTGAGGTTAATTCCAAAACTAGGGTTTGACCAAGGCAAACCCCTCCCCCAACAAACAAACCATTTTTTTCAGGTATAGGTTTGGAACAATAGATCGGGATGGAGATTTGAATATGCTTTTCGACAAACTTTCAGGATCCAAAAAAAGAATTTCAGTCTGAGATTTTTTAGGTTGATTCTGCCCTAGGGTGCAATCATAAATTCTAGCCAATGGTGACATTGACTTGAGGGTACAATTGGAATTGTCTCAGAATAGAAAAATATTTTTGGGTTTTGTTCGTCTCTACGTTTTTATTCTAGATCTAGTCTCAGATTTTCCAGAAACTCAACACAAGCTTCAGAAAATAGCATTCTTCAGATCTACAATATTCCAAGGTTAGCACATTCCTCCTATTCAATTAAATTAAGGTTATGAATCTTTCTATATCAATTGTTCATTCAAATAAATAAATGAGTACTTAAGATCTTCCTTCTTTATTCTTGTTTCGGAATGGTTGATTCATTTATGCATTGATCCTTCCTTTTGGGTTAATCAATTTGGATCTTTCATTTGCATATCTGAGGATAAGATGATAGTATCTTATTTACCCCCATAACATATTCAAATTTAAGGTATTTTATGTTAAATGAACCACTTTCATTAACCCTTCATTCATCTTACATTTTGGTGAACCTGCGATAGACAACTCTTTCTTTTTGGTGTTAGATTTATATATTTTATGTTAGATATTTCATGCATATTAGATTAGCTTTCTTTTATGTTCTTGCATTTCCCTTTAAAAAATTAAAATCAAACTCTTTTTTTTCTAAACTAGCTCATTTGCATTGCATTGGTGTATGAGCTTTACCACCTCTAGTCCTACTTATAGTATCCTAGTTAGAAGAATCCATAGACTCATGGGTTCTTTTGAACCTGATTCTTCCTCTCCTTTCTGTAGGATCTTGGATGAAAATTTGAATACTCATGATTCCAATCCTTCTATGGCTCATAACTCTTCTCACTCATCTCATGATGAGGAAGATGCTTTAAGAGTTCCTTCTGAACAAGTGCAAAAACTTTGAAATTGGCTTATTCAAGAGAAACATAATCAAGATTCCATTCTACCTATAGAGGCTCTTAACAAAGTCCTTCTTGATAGTGATCAAGGTATTAATCTCTTGCGTGGAATCACTCATATTGTGCATTTCAATATTTAGGATTCACTCCTCCTATCACTAGTGAGGGACCTTATTCTATTCCTTTACCTAGCATTCCTACTTATACTCCTCCTTTGATGACTATATCTCTCCCAATTTCATCTATTCATGTGAGTTTTCCACCGGTATCTCTACCTACCTCACAACATTCATATCATAGTGTACCTTTTACTTATACTAATCCTCTTCCAACCATGGTTCCAAGTGTTCCACCGGTTGTGTCTTCTATTCCTTCTACTTCCTACACTTTTCCTAGTGCTCCTAATATTTCTATGCCACCTATGTTCTTCTAATGATTCCACAATTATTAGTTTGGCTCAGATTGTGTCATCTTTACAACAACTTGCATCCTTAGCTCAATCCAAGTTTAGCATTCCTACATGTGACATGGGTAGTCCCTTATCCTTAGACATTATTTGTGCTACTGTTCCTCAACAATCTGATATGCCTCATCTAGAGAATTACAATGGTAAAGGCGATCTTGTTACTCATGTTAAAACATTTTAAATCCTTTGTATTGATTATGCTCATGAACATAGAATTTTATCTAAATTTTTTTCTAGAACCTTTCGTAGTAAGGATTTGCAATGGTATTGTTCTTTACCTCCTTATTCCATTTATTCTTTTCCTAAACTTGCTAATACCTTCATTCAACAATTTCAAAATAATATTGGTCTGCAAGTTTCCTTAACTGATTTAATGCATTGTAAACAAAATATTAAGGAAAAATTGACTGATTTCATTAGTAGATTTAAGCATTTGTATGCTCATATTTCTTATCTTGTTCCTGGTATTGATATTCAACACATGTTTATTTCAAATTTACAAAAGGATATTAGAGATAAGATTTTTCTTACTGAATTTACCTCTTTTCAACAACTTTGTGCAGCACTTCATCATTATCAATTACAAGTGAGTCAATTTGAGAGCAACACTTCAATGTCTCATGTTCCAGTTGATAAGAGTGACACTGCTCCTAATCCTAATAAATTTCAGAAACCTAACAACTACATCAAGATTAATAAAAATATGAATGCGGTTGTTGATCAAGTTGTTGTTGCATCTCACAATGCCACGTGTGTATCCACTGCTTTTCGTATGAATCGTACATTTACTCCTCTCTCTGAATCTTTACATTTCATTATGATTAGGTTTTTAAGTGCTAATATGATTACCTTGCCTCCTATTAAACCTCTCCTTCCTACTACCATAGCTTCAAAATCCTTTGATTCTAAAGCTTTTTTCCAATACCATTGCCAAAATGGCCATGATACTGAAAAATGTTATTCTCTAAAGCATAAGGTTCAAGACTTAATTGATTCTAATGCTTTATCTGTTGATAATTTTGATGGTAATGGGAACAAATATTTTTCTCCTCCTAATCAAAACCTTCAAATCTACATGAATCCTCTACCCACACATGATACTAATACTATCACTCAACCATCTTCTATGGATATTGTTTACGATTCAAAGATGGATGATCCTAATCACATTGTTGCATCTCAACCTATTGTTTAGGATCCTTCACCTCCACCTCAACTTCTAGTTCCACATAAACCTCAGAAACAAATTAAGGATAAATGACCTCAGGAACTTTCAATTACCTTTGATGACTCTGAGACTATTAAGGCTCCCGATGGTCCCCTTTATATTTATGCTAGGATTGCTAAGATACCTACGCGTGGTTATCTTGTTGATCCCACATCTTTAATAAATGTTATTACTGAGGAAAATCTTTTTATGAAAAATATGCAACGTGACTATTATGATCCATCGGATGCATGGATCCAAACTTGCAATGGTTTTCTCTATCCTTTACTTGGTTCTATTAGCTTGCATGTTGAACTCTATGGCAAGGTTGTCGATACTACCTTCACTGTTGTTCCTACATCTGATCAATTTAAAGTCAAATTTGGTTTTCCTTGGATAACTGCTATCCATGCTATTGCTTCTCCTATTCATAAATGTCTTAAGTTCATTCATAATGGAGAATTAAAAATGATTAATCATAGTTTGTATCAACCTTCTAGGCCTAAAGATTGTGCTACTCTTGATTTCTTTTGGCCTTCATTAACTAATTCATGTCCTCCTTGCCTTGAAAACCTTTTTATTTTGTATCAAGCCTATAAACATCGCAAGATTGTTGAGTTAAGCATGCCTCAGATAGATCTGAACCGTGGTCTTTTTCCCACTCATTCTATACCTCCTTTATCCATTACTGCTAACTCTATTACTCAACCTCCCAGTGTTGCTTCTCAGCCTACTGTGAATCCTACCAATCCTCCTACATAACCTGTGAAGGAATCACGGGTTATTCCTCCTAGTTATCCACATGTGTCAAATAAAGAAAAATGTAATAAATCTTCTAACAAACATCATAAGAAGCGTAGAGCTAATGCTAGGGCCCGTGCTTCTCTTCTTAAAAATTCTTTACCTTCATTCAATCAACCTATGCGTGATGTGTTGGAAGAAGTTATTATTCATAATGATATTAAGATGAATGAGTATGATGATCCTATTCACATCTTAGATCCCATTTTAATTAATCTTGATGAGGAGGATACTTTAGATGATCCTATTGATCTTAGTGATGAATATGAGACAATTGATCTTGACATTAATTTACCACATATGCTTTCAACTCAATTGACAATTACACCTAGTATTGAGCAACGCGATTCTCAAGAGGATCCTTGTTTGGAACTGGCTATTATTCCTATTATATTAGATATAATCCCTCTTGTGAGTTACCCACCTTCCCTAAATGACATAAACCGAGATGGGGAGAGTAGGCGATGCGCTTGATTGGCTTACCCTTCATGGTAGCCATTTTTGTGTTTGCATGTTGTATTGTGCTTCTCTCGTAATGTGTTTTCTACATGTTTGTTAGACTCTTTTATATGGCCACTGTTACTTTGTTGGTGCCAGGGTAATCTTTAAGAAACCCCCCTTTCAAAAAAGGTGTAAAAAACTGGTGAAATTTAGAAAACTACAAAGGAAATTATTAATTTTATTGGCAAAAAAAAAAATTTGGCCAAGAATAAAAATAATCTCAGTTGGCGAATAAAACATAGTATTTATAGTATAAAAATATATAATGGCAAATAAAAAATAGTATGTATAGTATAAAAAATATATATTGGTGAATAAAAAATAGTATTTATAGTATAAAAAATATATATGGGCGAATAAAAAATAGTATGCATAGTATAAAAATATATATTGGCGAATAAAAAAATAGTATTTATAGTATAAAAAATATATATTGGTGAATAAAAAATAGTATTTATAGTATAAAAAATATATATGGGTGAATAAAAAACAATATTTATAGTATACAAAAATATATATTGGCGAATAAAAAACAATATTTATATTATAAAAAATATATATTGGCGAATTAAAAATAATATTTATAATATAAAAAATATATTGGCGAATATTCAAAACATAGTGATGGGACTACGTGTCAAGTTGGGTGATAAATGTCATTTACTGATAGTGATGACAATTTTGTGAGGATAGCTTGCGTAGCTTCGGCAAGCTAAAAGGAGGGTCGATGGCTAAAGGTTACGAAGATACGCAACGGCCCTGTTGAAGGTAAAAGGCATGTAGATTTTGTTTGATCGAGCGGCCCACTTAATGACTTAGTCTCAAGATGATCAAAATCTATCAAGTCATTAAGTCTGAATGACGTGTGTCCTTGTGGTGATGGGTGTCCCTGTGGTGACATGGGTTCGACTAACATGAAGGTGACCGCAGATTAAAGAGTTAAAGGTTTAGCATTTAAATATTGAACTTCAAACTGCAAATTGCAATTAATTATTAATGAGACTTATTGACGCCAAGATTTTGATTAGACATTAAAAAGGATAATTTGTATGAGATATGAGCTGTGATTCATAAACATTCATTATTTTTATTTTCAGTGTCAAGTCACCTTACGCGAAAAATTCCTTCACAATTTAATGCGACTGCCAAGTTGTTGGTTCAAAATTTATAATCGCTGCTAGTATATGGTGGTTCTGAGCACATGATAGCAGTCTACGTAACTTGAGTAGTTACATAATCCAGGCCAAGATTTTGATTATACATTAAAAAGGATAATTTTATGGGAAATGAGTTGTGATTCATCAACATTCATTATTTTTCTTTTCGACTTCGGAGCCAAGTTACCCAGGGTACAAAGGCGGATACAAATGTCTGCAATTTTTTTTATTGATATTCATTAATTTCCTTTTCCATGGAAAGTCACCTTACGTGAAACATTCCTTCAAAATTTATTATGCCTGGCAAGTTGGTGATTATTTTCTTTATATACTCCTCGGTAGTGAAATTGCATAACATAGTGCGCTTTCTAAATTTCTAAATTTGGAATCTTGGAAGGAAGAAATTTAGAATGGGTCTTCCAGTAGCTAAGGGATCATCAAATGATAACCCAGAACCTGTTATCCAACCAAATTTGGATATGGAGGAGGAGATTCAGCAGGATGTCCTCAGTCATCTTATGTCTGCGGCATGGGATCATGCTACTAGTTATGTCGGATACCAAAGTGACATGTTCAAACTTGAAGTAGAACATGACAAGGTGGAGATGTGCGCCATTTTTTATGATCATGGCTTTGACTAGGAGGGTTTCCAAGAGGAGATGATCTAGTTATTTGCTGGTTTGTGCATCGACTGATCTTTTTTCTTTGTGGATAGTATTATTATATTATAGTTTATACTTTATACTATAACATATTAACAATTACTATTAGTCTATTATTATTAGGATATGTAGGAGTTGACTGTCATACTATCGAACTAGGCTTTTGTAATTTCCTCTGAAAGTTCAAAACTTCAATGGATCTTAGGAAAAGTTTTGTTACTTGTAGTTGTAATTTGTAAATGCAAAATTCAAATATACTTTTCATTTTGATTTTAACTTTTGGAAATGGTTGGAAGCTTGTCACTTCTCCTTCTGGGGAAACCACAAACATTCAAAACTTCAGTCACTCACTACTCAGTGAATCTCAATTAGTGATTCAATTACCAGTATTATGTATACCAAAATTCCTAATACCAATTTTTGAATTTAATAGTAATACTGTAAGTGTATACATATGAGAACTAGAACTAGAAGACTCTTTTTCAAATAGTGTTACAGGTTACTATTTTTAGTTTTACGTGAATCATGATTCATGAAATTGAACAATAGTTTTATAAATTGAAAAATGTGTAAATTGAACTTTGAAGTATCTATGAGTGTGACTGTGAACTGTGATTCTGTATAAAATTATAAATACCTATATGTATTAACTGATTCAGAATGCTAAATAATGAATCCATGATTCACTTCACTGACTGAATGAGAAGTCTAACACTTCTGAAATCTAAATCCCACATGGCACATTGAAATTTGGAACCCACTCCAAGCTCCGAAGTTATACCTGGCTATTTCGTAACTTCTCAATGGTTAATTTATTATAATGGTGATGGGTTCCGAAGTTATGTCTGGTTGTTTCGTAACTTATAAATGGTTAATTTATTATTATGGTGATGAGTTCTGAAGTTACGTCTGGCTATTTCATAACTTCTCAATAGTTAAGTTATTTTTTAGTGTTATGGGTTCCAAAGTTACGTCTGGCTATTTCATAACTTCTCAATGGTTAAGTTATTTTTGAAGGTGATGGGCTCTGAAGTTATGCCTGGCTATTTCGTAACTTCTAAACGGTTAAGTTTTTATGATGGTTAAGGGTTGTGAAATCATGACTAACTTCGTGTGTAACTTTGTAAGTTTTTGAAAAGTGAGAGTAAGTTGGAATAAGAACCTAGGTTTAGATGTATAGTTAGCATAAATTCAGACAAATCTATGCTGGAAGTGACAAAACTGAGTTGACAGTGACACTTTTCTTAAAAAGGTAATTACTAATTTCATGCATGTGTACTAAATCATGATGGTGATGGGTTCCAAAGTTAAGCCTGGTTGTTTCATAAATTCTCAACGGTTAAGTTTTAATGATGGTGAGGGGTTACAAAGTTACAACTGGTTGTTTTGTAACTTCTCAACGGTTTAATTTTTATGATGGTTAGGGGTTCAAAAGTCCCGACTAACTTTGTGCATAACTTTGTAAGGTGTTGAAAAGTGAGAGTTGCATTCCACATGGAAAGTACTGAAGAATGGAATGTTTGCAGATCTTTGTTAGGGTTTCATGGTAATTTGTGACCTAGGGTTAACCGTTAGATGTACTGTTAGTGTAACTTTAGCAACATGCCAATTATTAGCTCTCGAATCACCCTCAAATCTATGCTGGAAGTGATAGTTGACAGTGACACTTTTATGAAAAAGGTAATTACTAATTTCATGCATGTGTGCTTGATGAGAATTTAATTTTTAATAGAGTAGGTGGCTTGGTGGCTGGTTGTGAACTTGTGAGTTTCTTATTAGTTATTAAATACAGTTCACACTTCACAGAGCATCCTTAATTTTTAGATTCAAAGAGCAACAGAGAGTTGAAACCTTTAAGTGCAGAAAAGGAGCTTACTGCTTAGAGTTTAGTATACATAAAGAATGGTAGAACAAGGATCTCTTGATGTTTTTGTAGAAACAGAAAAGAGTTTGCCTTCAAGAAAAAAGAGGCCAAACATATACGTTGAAGAATGGATGAAAATGTTGCCTGGATCCTCAAATTTGCAATCAGCTAATGCTTATGAATGGAGGGACCCTTATGCATTCTACAGGGATGTTGTCTACCCAAACACAACTGGGTATGAGCTCTTCATGTATTTCTATAACAATAGATTGAGAGGCCCTCTTGTTTCAAACCCATGGGATAGGAACTTGGGAAAGTTGATAGTACCTGAGGCATTTTTGGATATAAACCTCATGAAAGTGCTAACTAAAGCATACAATCCAATGAAACAAGATTTCCACAAGCAGGACAAGTCTATACTCTGCATGTTAGACAGAGAAACTTTTATTTAAGCTTTTGACCTTCAGGGAGCTATGAGCATGGATATTGACCTAACAGAAGAGGTGTCCCTGTTTCATAGTCAGAATAGTTACTACACTAGAAAGGTTATGAGGAAGCATATTCCTAGACAAATTAAAGAGGTAGGGTTGTTGCCGAAGAAGGTTATAGATTCAATTAATATTGAGCTTTTTTTTTACCTATTTCAAGAATACCATCTATGGTATAATGAAATTTATTGGAATAGATGGAGATTTGACAGTGACTCATGACATTTATGTCATGGCTATAGATGTTTATGACCTCTACACCAACAAGGAGTTTGATTATGTGGGGCACATAATCAATGTAATGCACACTGATTTGATGACGGCAAAGACTGGTTTGAAAAGCTTCAAGTTCAATCACTACTCCATGTTGATGCACCTGATCCTCTATTGCAATATTGGCTACATCAACCCAGATTTCATCAATGAGACCGAGAATGTAGGAGGACCTATTCTACTTCAGCTCTGGACTAGGTAATGGGATAGAAGTCACCATTTCTCTAATTCCATTGCTTTTTATAATGATTTTGTGGATCCAATAATGAACATGTTAGGTATTGTGAGGAATAGATTTCCTTTACTAGTTAGAAAATTGCTTAGAACCCTAGCATTTAAAATTGACAATGAAATTAACCACAATTGGGGTGATTTTTTTTTTTAAGAATTTTTCTGTTATAAGAGTGTATGCTTGCCCTCAACCTCCACACTTACTACCAAAATATGTCCCAGAAAGATTGGCAGTAGTAGAATTCATGTGGCAGCTTATCATGGTGGATAGAGAACACTTAGGCACTAAAAGACATAAGGAAACCTTTCTGGTAAGGAGGTTCCAAATAGGGGATTTCTCTATAGGTAAAGATGTTGTGGACCAAATCCATGAATTCCTGAGACAATTCAGATTTCCCTGTGCTAAAGCAAGGATGTATGACCCTGAAGACTTCATAAGAGGGGCATTGAGAGAAATGAGGAATCACAATTTGGCTCAAAATTAGCCTATGGTTGATGAGGATGTTATTAGAAATGTGCTCAATGAAGATATCTATGAGGAGAGAACACTTAAATGGCATAATATTGTAAGGGTAGAGGAAGAATTGAAAAAGGCAGACCCTACCTTCTGTTGTTTCTTTCCTGATCTCAAATACATGTTGACAATTGACATGTGTATAGAGAATTATGAAAATATTATGTCTAAATTGCCAAACATCCCTGAGGAGAAGGAGGAGGATAGAATAAACCCTAAGGAAGCTGAACCTGATGTGGTGTTTATGGTAGAAACAGAACAAGCTGAGCCATCCATATCTGAGTAGGGGCCATCAAAGAAACAAAAGTTGATGAATATACCAAAAATGGCAAGGTAAAAGGTACTACAAATCCTGCTAGGTAATTAGAAATACTTTGGTGACTTAAGACAAAAAAATTTGACATCACAGGCTGAAGAGGGAGAAAAGGCCCTAAACGAGTTAGAATTGGCTATAGCTAGATTGAATGATAGGGTCATCCAAGCTAAAGAGTTTATAGGTGATGATGAATTCATCAAGTTCGATGAGTTTAAAATTTTTCTCCTTATAGTTAAGAAGAATGAATTAACATTGTCTTTGAAACCAGGGGAATCAGAGGAAAAGACTATTGAAATGATTGAAAAATTATAGGCCATTGAACCCAACAGTGAAACATTAACTGTGGAGGAGGCAAGAGATCTTTTGAAGAGAAGTGTCATGTTGTTGATCCCTGGATGGGACTTGGAGTCCTCATTCTTAATTGACCAAATCAAGAGGCAAGATAATGATGTAGCTTATGAAGCTTTTGGCCCTAATGAACTACAGAGGGGGACAGTAAGACACTAGCAGTATGGTGTGTGGACCCAAAATCTAATAAGCCCAAATTGGTCGACATCCAAGACATAGCACGGGGTAGCCAATTAATATGGAGGTTGTAGGAGACTATAGGATCAGAGATAGAAAATCTCCTACATCATGCGTCATCCATGAATAAGGCAGTGGTTAAGGACTTAGAGAACATGCTAGCAAAGACATTCAGAGATTATGTGTCAACTAGAAAAAAGTTTGAAGAGGAACTGAAGAAGAATTTTGTCCTGGATACGACTCTAAAGGAGCTAAAAGATGAAATAAATAGTCTAAAAAATCAGTCTAATAAAACTGAGTTAGAGGGGGGATTAGCTCTAGAACCTACAATAGAGAACATAATAATGGACATTGATCAGCTTGTTGATACTGAAATTGTTGAATAGGAGACGTTGAAGAAGGTGCTATTGCATAGAGTAAATCTTTTAAAAGGGAAGTCTCAAATCATTCATAGCACATTCATTTCTTTTCAAGGGGCAGAATATCAATGTTCTAATGCCTTTTCTATACTAACCCCATTATTTAATACTTGAGGCCCACACTTGCAATTCTTTGAGAGGTTAATTTTACTAATGGGAAAAAATGGAGTTACCTGACAAAATAATTGATATTCAGGAAATGGTGGTATTAGTAAAGGATTTGTATGCATTTTTCAATGGCAAGTTAAAAAACATTCAGGCAAAGCTAATATTTTTTGCTAAAGAGTCTGAAGGATATATCCCATCTATTGTGGAAACACAGGGACAGTTGAAGGACTGGCAGGAGTGGGTTGATTCTTTCAACCAAATTTTGGATGCTAGCTAGCTGGCTTCTTATTTTGTTGGTGATGCTGAAATTTCAAATTTTTTTGAAGTTGTGGATGAATTGTACAAGAAGGATATTGAAATCAATAAGTTTGTTGTTGAATCTCAAGCCATAACAAATGCCAAGTGGAACCAATGCCTTAAAGAATTAGATATAGTTAGAGCGATAACTTGGTCATCAAAGAGGGAAATTGTGGTGTGGGAAAACATTATAGAGATTCAAGCCTTCTAGTTGTCACATTGACATGGATGATGGAAGTAGTTGAGACAGTTCTACTTCTGGTATTAGATGAAGAGCCAAATTGCCAATAGAGGGAGGTCAGTTAACTCAAATAGGGTATCTTATCTTTGGGGTTCACCTGTTGTGGATACACCTTTGGTGCAAACCAAGACTGATACTGAAGAATTTGGCCTGCCAGTTGTCACTCTTATAACTATTTCTAAGCTTAATCTCTTGTAATTTTCTAATAGAAGTCTTTCATACTATGATCATTGTCATTGATCATTGAATTTGATGTATAAATTTCAAAGAAGTTAATACAATGATATTTTGTAATTTTCTGATAGAACTTAGAAGTCTCTAGTACTATGATCATTGAATCTTGATCATTGATGTATAAATTTAAAATTTTGAAGGAAGTTAATACAAAGATATTTTGTAATTTTCTGTACCTATGTAATTTTGTAAAGAGCTCAAGATCGCAATTGTAGTTGAAATTTGTTTAAAATTGAATGTAATACTAATAATGTATATGTCATATTATTAATAATTATATTAATATTTGCTTTTAGGAAATTACTATTAGAAATTTAGGAATTATTAAATTAAGTAAATGCTTTTGCTTAAAGGAATTAAGGAATTATCAATTAAGTAAATGCTTAGTATTAGGAAATTAGGATTAAGGATTGAGTAATGAGTATGACAAATAATAAATTTGCATGCCACGTGGAAAGCGTCGAGGAATGGACTGTGACATGTGTCAACAGTCAGATTAATATTTTTCACTTTCTTTAGGAACTTACGAACCTACGATAGTAATGAATCAAATGATCAAGTGGTTACGGACCTTTGCAAGTGTTTGTTGGCCGTTAGTGTTTGTGGTTACGAAGTTGTGATGAAGCATTTGGTGAATTGGTGTAACTTTGGAAAGGTTAAACAGTTACAAGATTAAATAGTTCAGAGGTTACGAAAGGCTTTGTGCGCGACTTTGTAACATTATATGATAATTGATAGTGAAGATGTTAAGAAAACCATCACCGTAACTTCAGAAGGGTTACAAAGGCCTCTAATTTAGATGTACCAAAGTTTAAACAGGGTTAGATGAACTATTTGCGTAACTTTAGAACTAGGCAAGCTTAAGTTGATCAGATTGAATCTAACGGTGCAGGAAAAGCCTTAAAATAAATTTGATAGTGCTTTAAGGTTCAAGGCATTGCGCGGAGCTACCACATGTCCAAGTGGGGCCAAGTTTAATGTAACATTTAATTAAAAGGCAGCATCTTAGGTTAAAGAATGACATCTTGGATCTAATCTAACGGTGGGCATATTGCCTTGAATGTAAGATGAAGGGAAGTTAATCAATGAGGGAACGTGACATGCTGCCACATATCCCATTATGCAAGCTGCAGACCATGCTTAATCAAAAGGTGGTTAGTTAAAGACCAAGTAAGTTAAGGATGATCCAACAGTGGGTGCTTTGCCTTGAAATAAATTTCATCAGTTTTTAAGCTTCAAGGCATTGCACGGATTATTGAAAGAAGTAAAAGTAGAATAGATCTTGAAGATATAACGGCTGGCATAAAGCCTCAAAGAAAAGTTTCCTAATGGTTAATCTTCAAGGCATTGTGTCATGGTGACGCGTGTCCTAGATGTTGGAACCCATCTGTAGTGTAAAGAAAGATATCATGCGGGTAAGTTAAGGAAGATCGAACAGTGGGCACAAAGCCTTAAGATGAAACTGCTCACTAGTTATCCTTTGAGGGAACGCGACAGGCTACCATGTGTCATGGTAGATAAACAATATGAAAAAATTTCTCAGAACCGTTGGATGAGAAAGAAAAGTAGTAAGATCAATGACTATGTTTTAAAATGGCAAAATCTAACAGCAAGTTTGAACTCAACAGAAGTAATGGCGAGCATGTGTCACCTAGAAAGTCTACAAAAAATTGAATGCATAAAATTTTGGGTTTTAATTCATCATTCAAAATTATTGGGCATCATTAGCGAGTTTTGAAGCGGAGTTTTTTTGGAGCAAAGTGTTGTCAAAGCTATCAGATCATCTGTTGAATGGGTATTCTTCTATTTCTATGATTAAATTTCTTAAAAACTTTGCAAACATATTAGGGCTTATTGGAGTAAATAAAGATAGGTATTAGAGATATAATCTGTGGTAAAATTTCAAATCCTACATCACATAATGCCACACAGGAGAGAATTCAAGGGAAGGGTGGATTATCAGGAGAGAAATGTATGTGACGATTTACTCCAACAGTTGACTAGATCAACTAATGATTACACTAAATTGAAGGAAGAAATCCCTAAAGACCCATAGGTCAGAATTGTAGAGGGATTGTATGATTATGGGAGATGGTTGTGGGATGCTAATATAGGCATAAATGGATTGGCCCTTTTCAAAATTGTTTTTCGCCAGAGGAACTCTTTTGCTCCAAACAGTAATGTCTAGTAGTTTGATGTGGGTAAATTGGTAGTACCTAGGGTGTTTATGGATGTGGATTTATTCATGTAGATAGTGGAGAACTATCATGAAATAGCTAGGGTAGTGTTGGACAGTAAAGGGCAAGTCATGATTAGCATAATTGCTAAAGAGATAAGAAAAGTGTTCGGTTTAAATGAACCAGACACCCCTATGGATAAAATTGATTTTCATAAATTCAGGGAAATATACCAAGCTTAGAGGAGCTATCTCAGGGGACTGGGAGGCCCACTATAAGATTTTTTTGCAAAAGTGGGAGACCTAGTGTTAGTAGGTCCTAACACAAAAGAACCTTTTAAGGTCAATTTGTTCACTCCCAAGGCTAGAGGAGTTTATAGGGCCTATTAGCACTTTTTCTTGCAACACTTACCTAATGATAATAGTATACCTCATATACTTGAATGCAACCTATTTTAGGCAAGAGAAAGGATAATTGCTAAGGATTGGATAATATCCTTCTTCATTTTTGAGCTCCACAGACTCAGGTAGGTTTTACCTTTTAAAGATTACTGATACTTCAGCCTATATATTTGGTGGATTGATTTATTCACTGGTTATGTACCTAAAACCTCACTATAACAACTTATAGAATACTTTAGAGATTGCAATGATTGATTTGAAACAGACTATTATAAGCCAGGCTATGGTTTTGATAACATGAACCAGTGAGACAAGGATTTGCATCCTTCTTCCTTTTGATTTCAGGAGGGATAACCTAATGATTCACTCTCTAAGGAATCAACAAAATGGACAATATCCTGCTGATATGAATCCTTAATGAGTTCAGCTCATTTGTTTATAAAACTAGATGAAATTGATTAATTTGTGTATAACTGAATGGAGAAAACACTTGCTCAGCAAACTCTAGATCAATGCCTATTCCTTGGGAAAAGAGTCAATGAAAACATATGTCAACAATAATAAACTAATGCAATACCAAAGAATGCCTTACAAACTTCATACAATCCAGATTGGATGCCTTACAAACAATCTACTCAACTCAATACTTCTTCATCAGATCTTCACAACTATGTCCTGCTCTCTGAAACCATTTACAAAATTTAATTCTCTCCTTGAGAAAGACTCACAAATGATTAGACACACTACCTTGTAGTAGGTATATTTTAGATGCCTTACAAATGAACTATACTAGAGCATAAACCACAATCAAAAGAGACAAAACAGCAATGAATAGGAATTGCACTGTATTCTCATTAATCCAAGTTGTTTCCAGATATCCAGACAATAAACTCAAGAAGTAAACATGAAAAAGAAGTATGCTTTATAAATATAAATCTTCAAACCAATGGTAACTTGTACTGAACCAAGTAGATATAGGAACAAGAACAAGACTAGGAACCAAAACAGGAAACTGAAATCAGAACCCTCAAAACAGAAAAGAGAAGAGAATAAATAAGAAGAGAAGAAACCCTAATATTTATGAGATATTCACACCTGTCCCTCTTATTAAAATTTGATTTTCTCAATCTCCTTTTCAAAATATCTGATATATTCTATTAATAACTGACTCCATCTATCTGAGAAAATATCTGATTTTATCTTCAAAATATCTTTGAAACCTAGTCATATTTCCCTTTGAAAATATCTTCTCAAAAATCCACCCGGAAAGCTCTAACAATCTGATTTTTGCATTAAAAAATATGTTCATTTTTTCATATCCCTTTGTGCAAATCTGATTTTTTTTGCCCCTTCAAAATCTGACCTTTCTTTGCCTGAGAAAATCTGATTTAATCTTCTGAGAAACCCTCCGGGAATAAACATATGAAGATTTAGCAATAAAAACTATAAAATTCCCTTTAAAATTAATCCTACACATTCTAAAGTCTTTGAAATCCTCACATTTATGCATATTTTTCCCAGACTTCACCAGATTTCAACATGTGTGACATGCTGATTCGTTGCCATAAACTAGTCTTAACTGTGAGTTTAACCCCGGCTAGCCTTCTTCCTTTGTCTCTAAGTCTCTGAATACTTTTACTAACCACGGTTAAATCCGGTGACCATGCAACCAACCTTAGTTTCACAGTCTCTGAATAAATCCCCACTTAGCATTTTAAATCGGCAACCATGTGACCAACCACAGTCTCCAAGTCGCGAGCAATTTTCAACTCAACCGTCAACCCTAGGCGATCTCACGACTGGCATCCGGCGGCTAATTCCATCTGGCGACCACGCAACAACTAGCTATCTCCTTGTCATGATGATCAACATCTCCTTCTAGCTACTTTGCAACTAACCGCTAGCGATCAGTCGCCAAGTCTCGGTAGGTAGCTCTGACATCTCCTGACTGCATGACTAACTACTAGCGGTCAGTCGCCAAGTCTCTGAATTTTGGTGGTCACTTGCAATTTTTCTCCCAACTGAGTGACTGGATCCTCTCGCAACCATGCAATCAGATGCCATGTGTTTCTTTTGTCAAAATTTGTTTTCCTCCAATTTTGGGCACAAAAATCAAGGCATTAGATGACTGGGCGCACGCGTGGATAGCCTCTTCTTCTTTCTTCAAATTAAGATGTTCTCATTTTAGCTTATAAAGACTTTGAAATCCATCTGAGGCATGAATGTGGGATAATTCTTTACCATGTTTGAAAGTGATTTTTGAAATTGGGCTCAAAATTTAGTGGTTTACCCATGTCTTCATTCCTCCAGCCCTCAAGAGCTCACCAAGAGCCTTTGCGCTCTCTTACTTACTAATAGAGAAAGTGTTTTAGCATATAAAGACCAAAAATAGCCACAGCACAAGGCATATGGGACATTTCATTCTCACTGTTTTTTCACTTTGCTGAAAGTTTTGAGTAAAATGCTCATTAATGGCATTGCTTCTCTGCTAAAGGAGAAAACCAACCTCTTCTAAAGATCTGGGCGCCAACTACTATGGAGCTACTTCTGCAAATTAACTTTAAAATCTCAAAAGAGCTTCAAACTGCTTCCCCAAATGCTATCACAAACTTCTCTGTGGTTTCCTGTTTGCTAAACATTCTAAAAAACACCCCATATTTGACATGCTCAATCAAAAACCAGTGCAGGAAATGTAATTCTTCATACAATATTTTAATAAAAACACTCCTCCATTTTCCATCATAGCAACTGGCAATGTCTACGCATGCCTTTGTGCAAATTCATTTTTCAAAGGCAAATCTCCTACTTGGTATTGTTCTCCCCTTCTTGACATGTTGCACAGATTCCAGCTCTTTCATTGCAAACAAACACTTGTAATAACAATGTTCCTCTAAAAATTCCTCCTTTTGCTTTCTCTGCACAGATTTCCCTTCATTTACTACTTGCGCAGGATAATGCAATGAAGTTTATAGTTTTTAATGTTAAACTGCATAATATCCTTCCTACGCGGCAGGCTATGTAATGAAGCTCCCCAATATGCAATGCAGCTTCCACTATCTTCCATGCGCTAGCTGTTTGGACTTATGTTTGGCAATTGCATTTGCTGTCCACTCTTTTAATGTTTTTAAAACATAAACAATCTCCATAGAAAATAGCGTGGGACTACCTTTAATCCTCCAAAGCATATAGTTTGTGGCTTGTAACATGCTATTTTACCTTTTCATATTGTGTAGACCTCTATTTGGCTTTAACCAATTCATATGCCTGTCTTTGTTTCCATTTTGTTTAATGTGGGCTCATACACCAAATGCTATGCCGATCAATCAAGCATACTTCCAGTTAAATTTGAAATTGTTGTATGTATTGGCCATATCCCCTTTGTTCAAGCATTTAATGGATACCCCATAGAATGATGTGGTCATCCATTTAGAACATAGAAGATACCTGAAAAGTTATTTTGACACTGTGGTTGCAAGCTATCCCCAATGAGAATGCAACTGGCATTAAAGTACAATTCTGACAATGTGAACAATTTGACAAAATGCTGAATGGTGGATGGCATTGATTGTTGCTTTGCATCATTTGAAAACCCTCTTGCAATGTTTCCTTTTGTCTATACTTCCATATTTTAAATTTCAAACATTAAGTACTAACCGGTGGCCCTTATAATCATTTTAGCACTTATGCAAATTGACCACAATTATGGCAACTGGCCTCCGAAACTGGCCTCAAAAATTCACTGAAACAAGTAAACTAGCCTCGTCACTTGGCAAGAAGATTCATTGATTACCATTGAATACACATGCAGAAAGGGCTTTCCAGATTCATCCTCATGCACAAGATATAACAACGCAAACTTAGCCTTTTAGAAAACTACATAGGTGCAAATGTTGAAACAACATAAATCCCCTTCAGATCAACCACTGCAAAATCATTGAAACAAGCTTTGAAATTTCACCATCAGGTCAAATAGTAAATTCATATACAATAAGCATGATGCCCTGATTGGTTCCTGAAAATATCTTTCAGACAGAAGGATATCACTCTTGCAAAATGGCCACTCTGAAAAACTTAATTCTGCTTTGCACTGCAAACTGAATAAAATGCCTTTGAAACTGAATTCATAGGGTCATCAAAAGATCTTTCAGAATTTCAACCTCTGGAGCCTGATTGAGTGTCATATGTAGAGCAAGAATCCTCAACTATCCTCCCTTGAAAACAAACCACTTAACTGATACCAATCTGCAAAGTTAGCACCCTAAACACTTTCTGAACCAAAGAGAACAGATATCCAGAAATTGGGTTCAGAATCGACAAAGAAAAGTGATCTACCCGATTGGTCAAAGTTTGGGAATATTTAGATGAGTTTAGTCCTAGGTCTTCAATGCAGATCAAACTTTAATTATGTCTGACCTCGAACTGGGTACAAATAGGGAAACCACAAATTATGCCATTTAATTCTAAATTATGCATTTTAAGTGAAACTTCATTAAATTGGAAACGGAAAGGTTCTGGCAAAGTGGATAAATGGATTGGTAGGAATCTGTAAATCCTCAAATAGGTGCACTCCTATATTTAAAATATGAGGGACAACTCAATTATCCAAAATGTTCACCCGGGTACACATTTTCAAGACCTCAAAGTGGACAACTTAGCAATTCTGCACTTGAAAACTCAGGAAATTAGAATTATTCACCAATGGAATGGTTCTAAAAAACTTTTCATCTGATTTCATAGGGATCTGCAAACTAGAAAATATGGAGTGTGTGACCACTGGAACATAGTAAAAAATAAAGTTTCTCAATTGAATCAATTGGTCAAAAGTTATAATCTGTCAAACTGGGCTATTCAGATTTCTAGGTAGAACAAAAATGCAAACAGTTCTGAGCAACCAACTTTGGGAAGTATGAAAACCTATCAAATGGATTTGGAATGATCTAAGATCTAAAGCATAAGCTCTATGATATGCATATAACACATTCCCAAAGTGATGGCCTATGAAACTCAATAGGGTGCAAGATATTCAGAAGCAAAGTAGGCTCCGGACAGCAAAATGACACTTTAGCAACATGCAGAATTAGGTGACCCCCTCAAAATGACTACTCCCTAAACATGTCAAAATTGAAATTTAGGAGATGGAACCTAGTGCATATGCCAAATTAAAGGCATTAGAACCTCTTTCCAATTTTTACCTTATGAAAATCATCCGGGCATCTTTTACAAGCATTCTGACTGAGCCTTCTCACACAACTTTAAGGGTACTTAGTTTGCTTAACTGAAAAACTTAACATGGTCACTCCAAATTTGTCCCAAATTTAGGAGTACCAATAGTGGCTCTAATTGAGGATAGTTAAATTCAAATTTATACCGAGAACCACATATCTCTGGAGTAGAAGACCACCCCAAAAACTTCAAAATCAAATTTTATCTCTTTCTCTTTCTCCTTCTCACTTCTCAAAAATGTTTCTCTCTTCTCAAAAATGGGGAAACCTCTAACTGAAAGCAAACATACAACTGAAAGGGAAAGCAACTGTACAATATGTATATTATCTACAAAAGGCCCAAAGCCCCAAAATTGAGATTAATTCTTACCTCTGTCAAACACAAATCTCTCCGCCCCATGTTTCAAAAATATGACAACAGTGCCACTATTATCTGTCTGATCCAATCCACTGTCATCATGTATCAACTCATCATATGACAACAAATCTGCATATTCTTCATATGAGCTTCTATAAACATTAGTCAAATTGTCATCATGAAAATTTTGTGGCATATATGTGTCACATTCATTAGATAAGAACATACTTTGATATCTGTGACTTTTATCATCTTTCAGCTGTAAACCACAACTTAAAAACTCACCATTCAACTGAAAAGAGGGATACTCCACCTCTATCACACTGCTTGGGAAAGCATCATCAATTTCCTTCACATCCATCATTTGCCTCTCAAAAGAAAACATACCTTGATGTTTATGCAAAGCTTCAGAGGCCTTATCACTTGGAAAATTATCGTTAAACTTAGGACATGGAGCAATAACCTCTTCATCAAAAATAGGAGCACCTTGCAGCTTATCATCATCAAACAAGCTCAAATAAAAGTGGTGGGTGAGAGGGAAAATACCAAAAATTTTAATTTCTTCATTTGAAACTTGAGCCACTGATTGACCACTATTAAATAGTTCAAAGGCAGACTTAGAATCAAGACAAGGTTCAAAATCCACACTATTCTCTAAATCAATACTCAACTCCATATTTAGATTTTTTGCATCTACTGAATCTAAAACCACACTGAAAAACCTCATCATCTGATAAATCAAACTAAATTTTATTGTAGCCTAATGAAGGAGTGCAAGAAGAAACAGTATCACATATGTCCAAATCAGAATGCACTGATTCACTTTCCTTGTCAAAATCAATATGTGTTGGACATGAAATTTCAAAGGTTCTATTTCCTGAATATCTAAGATACTCAAAAGATAAAATCTCTGCAATTTTTTCACTATAAAGGGAACAACAATCATCTTCTTCATTTATCTCCTTACTGTCTTCTTGCATGATGCTGCAAATTTATGTATTGTTCAAATCTTGTAATGAAGCCTCTGAAAACATATCACTTTGTGTAAGGTCCTCACTACAAACACTTATGTCTGCATCATAACTGCTATCCTACTGGTTGCATATATCTTTCTCACTGTCTTGATGTTCATAAAGCTTTATATCAATATCATAGTCAGCAATATCTTCACCAGCAGTAGACTCTTCATCACCACTAAATATATATTCATCTTTATCACTTTGAATATCATTAAATTCAGATTCACTGTCAGATTTATCATCAACATCTTCAATAATCTCAAAATTTTCAGATTCACTATCATTGCTTTCAACATCAGATATATCTTTAGAAGAAACATCTTCTAAACCTTTTATCCATTCTATAACTTTCTGAAAAAAATCTGCCCTTTGAGAAATTGGTAAATTGCATGTATGGGGAAAATAAATTTGAACAAATAACTCAACCCATATGTTATGTATGTGGAGCCTAATCAGACTCAGTTTCTTTTGGCGTGGTTTCCCCCCTAGACATATCTATTTGAGCCCCTTGCGGGGTCCTGGGGCAGCGCCCCAAGCAGGGTCAAGGGGCAGAGCCCCTGATGGGGTCAAGGGGCAGTGCCCCTTGTGGGGGCCCTGTGGGGCAGTGCCCCAGGGTAGGGTCAAGGGGCAGTGCCCCTCGATGCTAATAATGATTTAATAATATTTTAAAGGGTCGACCATTGATTTTCTATTAGTCAGAGTATTTTTTTTCCTAATTAGGTTAGGTCAAATATGCTTGTGAAAAGGGCTTAGGGTTTTGAGATTTCAAGTATGAGGGATTTTTCATAGCTTCCTGTGACTGTATTGAGTTGCAGGTTTTAGATTGTAATCGCTGGATAATAATAAAAATATTGGACTCGCTATTGGTGGACGTAGCCCAAGGATTGGGTGAACCACGTTAAATCTCTGTGTCATTTGTGTTCTCTTCCATGTTTATATTTGTATTTTTCTGCTTATTATTCTAACACCATACATACTCTTGAGGACAAAAAATGATACCGTAGCCTTGTAGCTTATTAGTGAATCTTATGAAAAAATCATTTGGTGATTCACCTTCCTCTCTATTCATGTGTCCTTGTAAAAGTAATACCACCTTTTCTTGAAGCCTTCGCCTCAACATATCTGTCTCTTCTTTGATAAGATCAACTTCTGATATAGGATCATTTAATTCAGATATGTCTTTCTCATCACTGTGCTCCTCACCCTCATACTGCTCTACATCACTAAGCTTCTCAAAATCACTAAATATTTTAATAAAACAAGCCTCTAATGCTTCCATGGATTTTATTGAGCCATGAGGTAGGTCTTTAAACCAGTCTCTTGCAACATCAACTAAAGACATTACAAAAAGTTTCATCAATACATCCTCAAGTGAGATATTATGATTGTCTACCAAATCAGCAAATTTTTCTAAATGTTCTTCAACTGACTATTCATCACAACCAGTAAACTTTCGTAAACACTCCCTTACCTTTGATGGAATATGGTTTGGGTATTCGGGGATACCTTCAAAAATAATTACCCCAAACAAATTACTACCCCTCCAATCCCTAGACTGTGACATCTTAGCAGTTGAAAAAGATTACAAACTGCCACTCTTACTTATTACATATCTCATTCAGATTTTGCAAAAATGCAAGTAAAAACTTGAAATATATAAACCTCTTTTACACCTTATTCCTTTTTTCTTTAGTGCTGCAATCACTTGATAAGGAAAATTATTAAAAATTTATGAAATACCTGGATGTACTTGAGCTGTTGCAAAATATGTGCTTTGAGAACTCCTTCAAATCAGCCTCAAAACATGTAGAAAATATGTTGTCACTGTCACTGCAAGTCTGCCTTTTTTTTGTAATCTTTCTTCAATGTGCACACTGGTGCAAATCAGAGCTCTGAGTCACCACTCACGAGTATTGAGATTCTTTTGATACTATCTCAGAGAAACTACAAACTTCCAAACACTTTGAAGCAAACAACAGACAGACTTGACTCTTTTTATAAAACATAAGGAATATATCCTTTCTTTTTTGTAACACATGACTCTATAACTGTCTTACTATTGACTTACTCCAAAAATTTTGATTTCTTTAATAAGATTTGTATACTTATTCCCCATTAGAGTCGCCAATTTGTTAGCACTTTTTCTTGCAACACTTACCTAATGATAACAGTATACCTCATATACTTGGATGCAACCTCTTTTAGGAAAGAGAAAGGCTAATTGCTAAGGATTGGATAATATCCTTCTTCATTTTTGAGCTCCACATACTCAGGCAGGTTTTACCTTTTAAAGATTACTGATACTTCAGCCTATATATTTGGTGGATTGATTCATTCACCGGTTATGTACCTAAAACCTCACTGTAACAACTTATATAATTCTTTAGAGATTGCAATGATTGATTTGAAACAGAGTATTATAAGCCAGGCTATGGTTTTGATAACATGAACCAATGAGACAAGGATTTGCATCCTTCTTTCTTTTGATTTTAGGAGAGATAACCTAATGATTCACTCTCTAAGGAATCAAAAAAATGGACAATATCCTGCTGATATGAGTCCTTAATGAGTTCAGCTCATTTGTTCTAAAAACTAGATGAAATTGATTAATTTGTGTATAACTGAATGGAGAAAACACTTGTTCAGCAAACTCTAGATCAGTGCCTATTCCTTGGGAAAAGAGTCAATGAAACATATGTCAACAATAATAAACTAATGCAATACTGAAGAATGCCTTACAAACTTCATATAATTCAGATTGGATGCCTTACAAACAATCTACTCAACTCAATACTTCTTCATCAAATCTTCACAACTATGTCCTACTCTCTGAAACCATTTACTAAATTTAATTCTCTCCTTGAGAAAGACTCACAAATCATTAGACACACTACCTTGTAGTAGGTATATTTCAGATGCCTTACAAATGAACTATACTAGAGCATAAACCATAGTCAAAAGAGACAAAACAACAATGAATAGGAATTGCATTGTATTCTCATTAATCCAAGTTGTTTCCAGATATCCAGACAACAAACTCAAGAAGTAAACATGAAAAATATGTATGCTTTACAAATAGAAATCTTCAAACCAATGGTAACTTGTACTGAACCAGGTAGATATAGGAACAAGAACAAGACCAAGAACTTCCACAGGAACCTGAAATCAGAACCCTCAAAACAGAAAAGAGAAGAGAATAAATAACAAGAGAAGAAACCCTAATATTTTTGAGATATTCACACATGTCCCTCTTCTTAAAATTTGATTTTCTCAATCTCCTTTTCAAAATATCTGATATATTCTATTAAAAACTGACTCCATCTGTCTGAGAAAATATATGATTTTACCTTCAAAATATCTTTGAAACCTAGTCATATTTCCCTTTGTAAATATCTTCTCAAAAATCCTCTCAGAAAGCTCTAAAAATCTAATTTTTGCAATAAAAAATATGTGCATTTTTTCATATCCCTTTGTGCAAATCTAATTTTGTTTTCCCCTTCAAAATCTGACCTTTCTTTGCCTGAGAAAATATGATTTAATCTTCTGAGAAACCCTCTAGGAATAAACATATTAAGATTTAGCAATAAAAACTATGAAATTCCCTTTAAAATTAATCCTACACATTCTAAAGTCTTTGAAATCCTCACATTTATGCATATTTTGCCCAAACTTCACCAGATTTTGACATGTGTCACATGTTGATTCGCTTCCATAAACTAGTCTTAACTGTGCCTTTAACCCCGGTTAGCCTTCTTCCTTTGTCTCTAAGTCTCTGAATATTTTTACTAACCATGGTTAAATCCGGTGACCATGCAACCAACCTTAGTCTCACAGTCTCTGAATAAATTCCCACTTAGCATTTTAAACCGGCGACCATGCGACCAACCACAGTCTCCAAGTCGCGAGCAATTTTCAACTCAACCATCAACCCTAGGTGACCTCGCGACTGGCATCCAATGGCTAATTCCATCTCGTGACAACCGACTATCTCCCCATTGCGGTGGTCAACATCTCCTTCTGGCTACTTCGTGACTAACCGCTAGCGGTCAGTCACCAAGTCTCGGTAGCTAGCTCTGACATCTCCTGACTGCATGACTAACCGCTAGCGGTCAGTCACCAAGTTTCAAAATTTTGGCAGTCACTTGCAATTTTTCTCCCGACTGAGCGACTAGATCCTCTCGCGACCATGCGACCAGCTGCCACGTGTTGCTTTCACCAAAAAAAAATTTCCTCCAATTTTGGGAACGGAAACTGAGGTGTCAGATGACTGGGCGCGCGTGTGGATAGCCTCTTCTTCTTTCTTCAAATTAAGATGTTCTCATTTTATCTTATAAAGACTTTGGAATCCATCTAAGGCATGAATGTGGCATAATTCTTTACCATGTTTGAAAGTGATTTTTGAAATTGGGCTCAAAATTTAGAGGTTTACCCATGTCTTCATTCCTCCAGCCCTCAAGAGCTCACCAAGAGCCTCTGGGCTCTCTTACTTACTAATATAGAATGTGTTTTAGCATATAAAGACCAAAAATAACCACAGCACAAGGCATATGGGACATTTCATTCTCACTATTTTTTCACTTTGCTGAAAGTTTTGAGTAAACTGCTCATTAATGGCATTGCTTCTCTGCTAATGGAGACCACCAACGTCTTCTAAAGATCTAGGCGCCAACTGCTATGGAGCTTCTTCTGCAAATTAACTTTAAAATCTCAAAAAAGCTTCAAACTGCTTCCCCAAATGCTATCGCAGACTGCTCTGTGGTTTCCTGTTTGCTAAACATTCTAAAAAACACCCCATATTTGACATGATCAATCAAAAACCAGTGCAATAAATGTAATTCTTCATACAATATTTTAATAAAAACACTCCTCCATTTGCCATCACAGCAACTGGCAATGTCTGTGCATGCCTTTGTGCAAATTCATTTTGCAAAGGCAAATATCCTACTTGGTATTGTTCTCCCCTTCTTGACATGCTATGCAGATTCCAGCTCTTTCATTGCAAACAAACACTTGTAATAACAATGTTCCTCTAAAACTTCCTCCTTTTGCTTGCTCTACGCAAATTTCCCTTCATTTACTACTTGCACAGGATAATGCAATGAAGTTTATAGTTTTTAATGTTAAACTACATAATATCCTTCCTACGCAGTAGACTACGTAATGAAGCTCCCCAATATGCAATGCAGCTTCCACTATCTTCCATGCGCTGGCTATTTGGACTTATGTTTGGCAATTGTGTTTGCTGTCCACTCTTTTAATTTTTTAAAACATAAACAATCTCCATAGAAAATAGCGTGGGACTGCCTTTAATCCTCCAAAGCATATAGTTTGTGGCTTGTAAAATGCTATTTTACCTTTTCATATTGTGTAGACCTCTGTTTGGATTTAACCAATTCATATGCCTATCTTTGTTTCCATTTTTTTAATGTGGCCTCATCCACCAAATGATATGCCGATCAATCAAGCATACTTCCAGTTAAATTCAAAATTGCTATATGTATTGGCCATATCCCCTTTGTTCAAGCATTTAATGGATACCCTGTAGAATTATGTGGTCATCCATTTAGAACATAGAAGATACCTGAAAAGTTCTTTTGACACTGTGGTTGCAAGCTATCCCCAATGAGAATGCAACTGGCATTAAAGTACAATTCTGACAATGTGAACAATTCGACAAAATGTTGAATGGTGGATGGCATTGATTGTTGCTTTCCATCATTTGAAAACCCTCTTGCAATGTTTCCTTTTGTCTATACTTCCATATTTTAAATTTTGAACATTAAGTACTAACCGGTGGCCCTTATAATCATTTTAGCACTTATGCAAATCGACCACAATTATGGCAACTGGCCTCAAAAATTCATTGAAACAAGTAAACTAGCCTTGTCACTTGGAAAGAAGATTCATTGATTACCATTGAATAGACAAGCAAAAAGGGCTTGCCAGATTCATCCTCAGGCACAAGATATACCAGTGCAAACTTAGCCTTTCAGAAAACTACATAGGTGCAAATGTTGAAACAACATAAATCCCCTTCAGATCGACCACTGCAAAATCATTGAAACAAGCTTTGAAATTTCACCATCAGGTCAAATAGT
>MU223125.1:630979-641935 GCA_018584345.1 Thuja plicata | reverse complement strand
TATTTCATTTAAAATACTAATTGTTAGTTTCATTTCATCTTTCATAGCTTAGAAGCATGCTTGTTTCATCATTTTAGCTCATTTTAATTAAATCCTTCGTACCTAGGTTGTATTGGTCACTGTTTCATCAATATATTCTGAGGGCTGATATATTGGTGTTCATACTCTTCCTAGATTAGAAGGCAATAGGTCGTCTTTAGAGGGTTTTATGTGATTTTCATGCTTTTACTAACCCCATGTTTCTAAAACAATGATCTATTGAAGTGTTTGTGTCCATCTAACAGGTACCCATTTACGCACACACAAGATCAAGTCCAGGTGGATGCCCTCATGAAACAATGGAAGGATAGAAAGGGTGAGCTAAAGTCATTTTGTGATGAGCAGAAAAGGAATGATGGTGTGGAACTGGATATTGTCCTAACCTCTACCTATAAATGTCTGAAAGATTTAATTAATCTAGACATTGAGAGGAGTGTAATAATCAGGAAGGCACAAGCCCTAAGAAAATAATACTCCCATTTACTTTTTGAAATATTCCCAGCTATATTTAAAAAGAATGTCCATTTGAAGAGAGATCCACTATGGAGGGAAGAAGTTGGTGATGAGATAGCTATCAAGATAAACAACTATGTGTGTGTGATTACACCTTCATGAAATTAGGATTAGTAACAACAACTCTATGGAAAGAAAATGCTATTTAATCTAAGAATTGAATTTAAACCCATGACAACTCATGGTTCTCTATCTAAGCTTTCTTAAGAGAGCTCTCAGTCTTAATCTCTCTCAAGGACAATCCTAGAATGAGAAGAAAATGATAAACAATGCTCTAATCTAGCTTAAATGCTCTACAATATGCTATACAACCAACAAATGCTTCTAAATATGATACTCTAAATGCCTATAATAAGGATGCTTTGCTCTTGAAATTATTGGATCCCAAACACAAACAAAATGGCTTGTATTTATAGCAATTTCCCAAGGGTAGGGGGTAGAGTGAGTTTATCATGATCAAGCTTTGGTTGAGTAAAAATCTTTGAGGTGTTTTCAAATGGAGGGAAAATTGATTGCTTGTCCTCAAAGAAATTAGGAATTATATAATTCAATCATTTAATTAATTTAGCCATGTAAGGGTGAATGGGTTGGATTTAATTTTTTTGATTTAAACTATACAATCAATTGATTAATATCAATTACATAATTTGATTAATCCCTTTTAGGCTTGAATTTAATTATTTGATTTCATGATTATTTAATCCTTTGATTTAATTTGATTTTTGTCCACTTTGCTTGATAAATGTCCATTTGATTTGATCCATTTTAATGCATTCATATGAGATTTGAGGCAATTGGCTGAGATTTACAAATTTGAATGTTTAAGATACACCTAGTCAAATTTAGGTGTCTACAAATGCCCCTCTTTGAATTGATGTGTGAAGCACATTGATTCAAAGAAAACTTGATGTCCTGATCATTGCTTTGATACTGATGAGATGATTGATGCAAAACCTAATATGAAACTCTGATAACAAACCCTGGTATGAAACTTGATACGAAACTCTAATGCGAAACTCTGATTTGAAACTTGGATGCGAAAACCCTGATATGAAACTCTAATTCAAAACTCTGACTTGAAACTTGATTTGATGCCCCACTGATAAAGTTTGAAATTTTAATGCCCCATATTTGATATAAGATATGATGCAGAATCCCCGTTGGATGATATGATGATGCCCCCTCAGAAATGAAAGCATATTGATCTCAGATGGTGAAAAATTTGATGAACAATGCTGATATAATAGATCCAAGATGATTGCATTTCTGATAAACAAAGATGCTGAAAAGATGTCGAACAAATGCCCCAATGTGCAAAATATGCAGATTTGGTTTGACTGGGTCAAAAATCTCACAAAATTAGGGTAAAATAGCTTAAATAGGTTGAAAAACCTAACTTTACTATTCATTTTCACTTTTCACTATTGAGATTTTTCTCTGATCCTCTGACAATTGACAGCGATGGTGGTCCCCATTCAAGAGGATCGGTTTGAGTGAGCGTGCCGATATCAGAGACCTCCTGACTACAGGCCTCCGGTGAGTGGTTCAAACTTTCCTAGTGCATTTATTGCTCAATAAATAGCAATTATTACATTTTTTAATGCTTTCTAGGTAGAAATTTGTGAAAAGCTGCATAGGGTAGTTAAAGCACCGCCTAGGGTAGAGAAAATCCACCTCCGCATGTTTAAGAGCCGCATTGGAGCAATTCTCATCTACCTAGGAATTAGGGAAAAAATGCAACCCAAATAGCCAAAACCTACCTAGGAAACCCTATATTTTAAAGGTTGCCCAGGATACTTAAAAAGCTGCGTAGGACTTTAAAAGGCCGCTTGTTAAGCAAAGTGTCACCTACGATGATTAAAGTGCCACATGTAAAGATTTTAACACCGCGGGGCTTAAAAATCTGTGTATACTTATTAAAGTGTCACCTACCATGAAGTTTGAAAATTGAGATAAAAATAGATGAAGTCCTTTGATCGATCATCCAGATAACTCAATTAAATTTTAAGCTAGAAAATGTACATCCATAATGTCACTTAGTGTTTAGGATATTAGAAAAGTCATATTGATGAATGTTTGATATGCCAATCAGATTGATTAAAATGACTACAAATTGTCCATGTGTCTCAAGATCTAGAGGTTAGGAGAAATAAGTTGATGCACTCAAAATAGAGAAAGGTTATATTTAATGTGTTTGATTGACATAGAATGGTCCACCAATAGAAAGACTAGTATAATTCACTTTGTTTCAAAATGTAGGAGCATTACCGCAATTTGTGGATATGAGGTGTTGCGTCTTGGATTTTTTATTTAGTTGATGAGCTCACGCCTCTTGAGCAATGGACTATTGAGACATGTGGTCTCAGTTTCCTTCTTGATCTCCCTCGGTTTCAGCTGAATCAAGGTCTTTTGATAGCTATGGCAGAGTGATGGCACTCTAACCATAATACGTTCCATCTACCCCTCAGCAAGATGACTATCACGCCTGAGGATGTATACAAATTATTGAGGATCCTGACTCATGGAGAGAGGGTATATTATGATTCTATGTATGATAGCAGTGTATGTAGATGGGTGTTTGGAGACAACACCATTGTTGATGATTGCATTACTTGGGCATAGTTTGCCTCTTTTCCTACTTTGCCAACATTGTTAGGAGCAGTGATCAAAGGATTACTTCTTCTAGATCAGAGAGGTTGTGGCTTTGTGGTCGGGTGGGGCCGGATATTGGAGGATTTGATTGCACATCCTTAGATATTTGATTGGGGTTCTTGCGTATTAGCATAGTTATACCATGATTTACATGAGGTTGTATATAGGCGCAGTGGAGCTCTTTTAGCAGGTGCAATTTTGTTAGAGTTGTGGAATTGGGAGCATATCCCTATCACGAGACCAGTTTCAACATGAGTGCAGGCCTGAGGGTATCTGTATGCATTTTTGTATGATGGCATGGTTGTCCACCATTGTCTCGACAAGGTTGACTTTTTGCAACGCACTGTTGATGACATAGATCAGGTCATATGGTGTCCATATTTGCTTTGTGAGAGGTGGTGGGAGGATGATGATGATTTACCATATATGTTTTCTCCTTGGTGGATGATCGGTCGATCACCACTATGTATCAAGAGATTTTGCTTTGGGAGAGTGCTCCGTCAGTACAGTCGGGTTCAGGACATGCCTCAGGGTATGGCACTTTATGCTAGAGTATAGGCTGAGAGATCTATGTGGGGAGCATAGGTTGACTATCAGTTGGATGGTTTATAGATTGATCAGATGGGTTATGTTATGTGGGAGATGATGACACATGTAGCTGATGTGGGCATGTCAGCCGAGTATTGAGAGTTGTTCATGCGACATCACTTTGTCACATTTACATATCCAACAGAGCCTATTCCTGACATGGATGAGCTTTTTGATGATGACAAAGATGATGCTGATGATGGTGATGGTCGCAGGAGACCTCAGAGATAGAGTTCAGAGGGCACATAGGGCTCCTAGAGCACAGAGAGTTGTAGGACCTCAGATGTGGGGTGGACATGTTAGGGGCCGAGGTGGTGAATTTAGGCAGCCTAAATAGAGATTAGCATAGGCACAGGTACCCCAAGGATAGGCTCCTATTAGAGTCTGTGTAGAGTGGGCTAGGCAGAGACACAAATGTGTCTAGGTGGCTAGACAGATTCCATTACAGTGACAGATTCCTCAGGTTGATCCACAGAGTAGCATGGCACCGGTGATACCACAGGTTCCATTAGCACCCCAGGCACCTCAGGTTCCTCCAGCATCACAGTCACCTCTAGTTCCTCCCATTGTGGATGGCTTAGTTCAGTATGTGTGAGGTTTACAGGTAGGGATGACTACAGTTACTGTATGATTAGATTAGGTTTCTACTATGCTGGAGCAGTTTCTGACTACATTAGCTTAGTTACCTACCAGTGTGAGCACTAGTCAGGCACCACCTAGTACACAGGATAGATCAGGTGATAGGGATCCTGATTATGTAGGGGGTTCAGGTACAGGTATTGCTAGAGATGGATCAGGTGCCCCTGTTGGGTCATGAGACAAATTGGGATCTAGGATATCCAGATATTGTGTTGATGTATCATATGAATTTTTGGTCAGTACTTTGATGTATGGATCATTTGTTGATGTACCTTTGATGTACAGATTTGTGTTATAGACATTGATGATGGACATTTATCTATGCTGATATTTGATTCCTCTTTTGATGATGTTGTTATGAGATTTCCCTTATGCATATCTACATGCTTCTATGATGCATTTATCTCTATTATGCTATGGATGCAATGTCTTAGAGTAGGACATAGATAAATGGATGCAAATGATGTTAATGCAACTTAACTTCTATATGATTTTCTGATTTAATCATGATGTATGGATTTATGCAATGCAATGATATGGACGCAATACTTAGTGCAATGAATGAATGCAACTATCTTTTTAATTTTTTGGATGTATGCAATTTAATTTATGATGTGCAATTCTAAATGATTTGGATAAATGACTAATTATTAATGTTTCTTTTCTTTACTTTTCACTTGATATGTATATATAATGATTAATGATTTATGAATGCAAAGGAAAATCTCATATTGATGACTTGAAACCATTAAATTGATGAAGTGTTGTCAACTTTAATTCCCCCTTGAACATGGAAAAGTGCTAGAAATACAAGCCATTTTAATCTAACTTGAAAATGCAATTAATCTAACATGAGAATGAAATTAATCTAACATGAAGATGCAATTAATCTAACATGCAAATGTAATGAAACTAATTTTCCTTGAGGTTTGCGAAAGAAATGCAAATAGAGATATATTTTCATCATTGAGTGTTGTGGAACTAGGAGTCGATACAATCCTTACTGGTGCCACTGCGACCATAAGAATATGAATATGACTTTCATCTCATGTGGTAACCCCTTCTACAAAACCAAGCACAACCCTCACTAGTTGAATGACCAACTATGGGAGTATGAATACCGGTTTGATCCAATTCAATGTTGCAAGTGGATGTTGGTATTAAGATATGGAAAATTTAAATAGCCAAGGTATCCTTTTGCGTGAACAAACAAAGGTTAACCCTCCTTACTATACAAATGTCCTCGATGGTTCTTTGATGACCATGTCCTTAGACTAATTCACACAAGTTAAAGGATATTCTTCAAAACAGTCACTCAAAAGATTAAGAAAACATCATGTCTCTATCATTGCCAATCTAGTCGAAACATCATCGATTAACTAAAAAGAACATGACTCGAAAAAGGTCAATGAAAAACTCATCAAAAATTTTCAAGTGTTTGTGAAATGTATCAATATTTTCAAATAAGAATTCTAGACAGTTTGATCATTTAGGGTATGTCAATTTTTAATCCTAATAAAATAAGTCAATTAAACTCAAGGATCATGTTATGCGATTAAACTATTTAGGGTTGAACAATGATATCCATCAAAGGTTTCAAAAATCTCTCTTCTAAATCTGAAAATCTGCTTCTGATGTGTGACCAAGATGTTGCACTATTGAATCTGTTTCGTACCAAAAATCATGATGCGTGCCCCCAAGTGATAGATGTGATCAATGTGAAACTTAGGGTGACTAAACCTAGAATGCAAAAAAATGCAGCTATGAGACCTTATTAGGATGATGCACAAATGATGGATGCAATGAGGATATGGACAAATGAGATGATGAAATGCAATATGTACAAATTCAACTAGGAAAGACCTAAGGGACAAAAGGCGTCTGTTTCCAGGTTTTCACCTTTTGGGATTATTGCTCTTTTTCTCTTTTTTGTTTTTTTTATACCAAGGTGCCTATTGCTAGGTTTTCACCAAGGCACTTTTTTCTCTTTTTCAAATGTTTTTGGCTTTTGAACTTTATCATTTTTTTTTATTTTGATCTTTTATCATTTTTTTGGTATTTTTGAATTTTTCCATGTACAAAGGTGATGTTGACTCATCTGATACTATCAACTTATACTCTTTCCTCTGATACTCTTTTGTCTGAATCAGGTGTGAAACCTCTTAAGATGAATGCTATTGATAGGTTCTTGCAATTCATCACCATCACAATCGGCAAATTTGTAGGTCCCCATTCCAAATGAAGAAACAATGAAAAAAGGACCAAGCCAATTTTCTTCCCACTTTCCTTTCGTTTCTCTATCAGCCTTGATTTTTGGATTTTCTCTCAATACTAGATCTCCTACTTGAAAGGTTCTTGGTTTAATATGCTTGTTATAGTTTCTTCAAATCCGATTCTAATATACTTTCAAATGATCATAGGCTTGAGTTTGATGTTCCTCCAACATCTCCAATTGTTGAAGGTGGGCAACTCTATAATCCTCATCCGTGATTAATCCATGCAATGAGACTCTTAGGGATGGTATTTCAACTTCTAAAGGTAGAATAGATTCAGCCTCATAAACCAATGAAAAAGGTGTAGCTCCTGTCAGGGTTTGAATACTAGTCCTATAGGCCCACAATGCTGGATTGATTTGAAGATGTCAATCTTTTCCTGACTTGCCAACAAATATACTAAGGATTTTCAGGATGTTCTTGTTGGTAGCTTCTGCTTGTCCATTACCTTGGGGATATTAATTGGATGAAGAGTGATGTGTAATATGGAATGTTTCACAAAGTTCTTCAAAATCTTTGTTCTTGAACTATTTTCCATTATTCGTGATGATGGCGTGAAGAATGCCATATCTACAAATGATATGATTTAGGATAAACATGGAAATTTGCTTCCCTGTTGCAGTTGTTAAAGGGACAACCTCAACCCATTTAGTGAAGTACTCTGTTGCTGTGATTATATACTTGTGTCCATTTTAAGGTGGATAAATCATGCCAATAAAATCAAAACCACATTGATAGAATGGCCATGGTGTGACAAATGGGTGTAACTCTTGTGCTGGTGCATGGATCATGTCTCCATGGTATTGACATTTTGCACAAACTTTGACAAATTGATAAGCATCTCTTTCTAAGGTTTTCCAAAATTACCCCATATGTAGGATTTTCTTAGCTAGGTTTAAACCACTTGAATGTGTTCCACAAATACCCTCATGGATTTCTTTTAAAGATAATTTTGATTCATCTTCCTCTAGACATCTAAGGAGCAAACTGTCAAGACCTTTACGTTACAATGTGTCAGAAAGGATGGTATAATGAGCCACTTGTCTTATGAAATTTTTCTTTTGATCATGTGTTTGGTCTATAGGTAAGGTTTGGTCTTTTAGGTAGGCATAGATGGGTCCATACCATGGTGAGTCATGTCCATTTAAAAGGGTAATAATTTGGGTATCAGGTAGGTCAAATTTTGGTTTAACCAATTCTTCCACCAAGAACTTATACTTTTCATTTTGAGAGGGCATTTGAAGCAAAGATGCCAAAGTATTCATTGCATCTGCTGCTCTATTCTTGTCTCTTGGAATTTGTTCAAAAGTAATCAAAGAAAAGCACTTTTTCCAATCATCCACCAATTTTTTGTAAGGCATCAATTTTTCATCCTTAGTATTATATTCATCATTAACCTGATTGATGACTAATTGAGTCTCCATAGACTTGTAATTCTGTGACATTCCATTCCAAGGCCATCTTGATACCTATGACCAAAGCTTCATACTCTGCTATGTTATTGGTGCAAGAGAACAATAACTTGTAAGATTTTGGGATTGTGTAACCTTGTGGTGTAATCAAAAGAATTCCTGCTCCACTACCATTTTGGGTGTAAGATCCATCAAAGTATAAATTCCATGTCTTAGCTTCCACATTAACAATTTCAAAATTTGGGAACTCCACTTGAATAGGATGTGTAGATTCTTGAGGATATTCAGCCAATTGATCAACTATAAATTGACCTTTTATTGCTTTCCTTTCAACATATTCAATGTCGAATTCACTAAGCATCATTACCCACTTTGCAACCCTTCCAGTTAAAGGTTTTTTGCTAAGTAAGTATTTTAAGGGATCAATTTTGGCTATGAGCTTCACTTTATGCAACAACATATAATTTCTTAACTTTTGAGAGGCAAATACCACTGCTAGGCAAGCCCTTTCCATGAAGCTATAGTTTAATTCATATTTGATCAATGTTCTACTCAAGTAGTAGATAGCTCTTTCTTTTCCTTCATCATCTTCTTGTGCTAATAAGACTCCTAAAGATTTTTCCATTGCTGAAATATAGAGTAACAAAGGTTTTCCTTGAATTGGTGAAATCAAGATAGGTGGATTCATCAAGTATGTTTTCAACAATGTAAAGGCTTTATCACACTCCTCATCTCATGTGAAGATGGTGTCTTTATGTAGTAATCTGGTGAAAGAATGGCATTTTTCTACCAATTGAGAAATGAACCTCCTTATAGATTGAAGCCTTCCTTGAAGTGACCTCATTTAACTAATATTCTTTGGAATGTCCATGTCCATTATTACTTGTACTTTTTTAGGATCTACTTCAATGCCTTTTGCTGAAATAATATACCCTAGGAGTTTTCCAGATTGTACCCCAAAAGCACATTTCTTTGGGTTGAGTCTCACTTTGAATTGGTCTAGCCTTGTAAAAATGTTTTCAAGTATGGATAAATGATCTTTTCTTTTATGTGACTTAGCTAGAATGTCATCCACATAATCTTCCATAAAGGTGTGCATCATGTCATGAAAAATGGTAGTCATTACTCTTTGATAAGTGGCTCTGGCATTTTTGAGACCGAAGGGAATTACATTCCAACAAAAATTACCCCATGGGCATATAAAGGTTGTCTTTTCTTGATCCTCAAGTGCAATGTGAATTTTATTATACCCAGTAAATCCATCCATGAGTGAAAACATAGAATGACCTGCAGTGAGATCCACAATAGCATCAATACTAGGCAATGGAAAGTCATCTTTTGGACAAGCAAGGTTTAAATCTCTGAAGTCTGTGCAAACTCTTATAGTTTTATCATGTTTTGTAACTGGTACAATGTTGGAGATCCATTCGGCATATGCAATTACTCTTATAAATCCCGCCTTGAGTAATCTTTCCAATTCTGCTTTGACTAAAAGGGCTACATGTGGATGCATTTTTCTCAACTTCTGCTTGACAGGCTTAACCCTGGGTTTCACATTTAAATGATGCATTATGAAACTTGGATCTAATCTGGGCATATCAGCATATGACCATGCAAAGTTTATTTGTTTTTCTTGAAAGAATTCAATGAATTATTTTCTCTCCAAAGGACTCAAAGATGTTGCCAAGTGAATAAATTTAGGATCCTCTTCTATTCCAATGTCAACCTTTTCTCTGGGTTCAATGAGTGTAGATGATCTTTCATCTCCATGAGCTAGTAAGGTGTCCAACCTCTCTCCCTTAGGTGCAACAGTTGGGTTTTCACCATCAGAAACATCCTTTATTTTTACTTTTTTTGGGTCTAGCACTGCCACATGGTGGTTTTCACCACTAGACCTTCTCATTTTTTTGTATATTTTCTCTTCATGTTTGGGATTAAGAGGTTGAACACCTACCCGTATCATCATGTCCGAATTAAATTCATTGGTGAAAGAATTGGGTTCAATCGCATTGAGGTATAAGGCCATTGTATTGTCATTTGGGAAGTAGAGTAAGTCATTTGACTCGGAAAGATCCCAATCAATAAATTTGGGGTGCATTAAGGACAAGGATTCATTGGATGGGATTTCATTTTAAGGAGTTAAGGACATGACTTTGTTTGATGGTTCATACATTGTATCATCAAGGTCTATGACATGTGCCTTTTCAAGATGGTCCATGGAAGAAGGATAAAAATCCTCTTCATTAGAGTCCTCTAAGATTTCTATGGGAAAGAAAGCATGTGGATTAAACACTAGGTTAGAATATCCCACCCATGAAGGTACCCAAGGTTCACCTGCCCATTGAGTGAAAAGAGGTGCTTGTTCTACATTGACTTGTTGAGGTTCTCTTGATGTTTGAGTTGAATTCAAACTTTGAGTCACATGTTCTTGATTCTCAACTTTAGGAGGAGTTGCATAAGTGTGAATGGTATCAACCTCTATGTCATGACAAGATTCTTCGGACAAGGAATCCCACTCATAATCCCTAGAATCACCTTCACTTTCAGAACCTACCATATGGATATGTGCATGAAAATCATGCATGGGACTTGAACTTTCTCCTTTATGTTGAAAACCTATGTCGACTTTCTCTTCTTTTACTCTCCAAACAGGTTCAATAGGTTCTAACAACCCTCTATGTCGAACTCCTAAGGGTCCTCTTCCCTTATACCTCATTTTCTTCATGATATCAAATCCTTTTCCATATTGATCAGTTTGGATGTTGATATGTTGCACCCTTTCATTGGAATTAGCTGAATTATTGTCCTCTTTATAAAGCCATTGTAATACCTCATTATCT
>MU223125.1:584312-606828 GCA_018584345.1 Thuja plicata | reverse complement strand
GCTTTAGCAACACTGTTAAGTGTGCACTCTGTTAAGAGATTTGTAAAGAACTGTTAAGTCCACCTTCTACAAAAGGATTTTAGATGTGATGTACTTGTTAGAATGCAACTACATAAGTCTTTGATCTAATGATGTATGCAATCTTTAATTGATGATAACAGATCCTATTAAGCTTCATACATATAAGTAATCATCCTTCCATGATTGAATAATACCTTTATCTTCTCGTCGGTAGCCTCTGTGTGTTCTTGATAACTGATGTGATATGTTTCCTAACTTTGCATGAATTCTACCTTCTGCTCCTTAGATGCTCTGCGTGACTATCAACAATAATGAATTCATAACTCACAATTGAGTTTGAACATCTATTTATACTAAATTAGGCTCAATTCTTGATTCATGCATCGCAAGTTAACTCTAGATCCAAGGTTTACAACTTGACCTTGATCTTTAGTTAGATATGTTTTAGATCCGTTAGGATGCATAAAAATATTTACATAAAGCTTGCCTGACCCTCAAGTTATGATTTAGAACAAATAAAAACTATATAAATAGAATTACATTGCTTTATCCATCGTGTAAAAATTAGATCCACAATTTGCGGGTTCTCTAACTGACTGTCAGTTCTAACGGTTAGTTTTCTTGGTCGTCGGTGTTCCTTTCTTGAGCTTGTCGTTGGGTATGCCTTTTCTGTTCCTATCGGGTTTGTTCTAAAAACTGTCACCGATGATGCTTGTAGTCGTCAGTGATGCTTGTCGATTCTATACTTAGAATTTTTCATGACCTATGTGTTCTGTTGGGTATGCTCGTTGTTCGCTGGTAATGCTTGAAGTCTGTTGGTGATCTTTGTAGTCTACCGGTGATCTCTGTCAATGTTTTTCACTAAGTGTACTAATGGAAAAATAATGTCATCACATTCTGAGTCTAGGGCCAAGATCCATCATTTGTACCACCAAATTTTGAAGTGTTCAAAATCCCTCATCTTTCATGCATGGAATTCCAAATTGTCAATGCCCTATCATAAGGAAAGCCTCTAATATTGTACTGTGTTACAAAAAACCTCAAGCAAGTCTCCAAATTTCTATCTAGTTTGTTTCTAATCTTTGATTTCAAAAACCCCAATGCACTAAAAACTCTTTCATCTTCCACCGACCCCAATATCATTGTTTGACATAAATCAAAAAGTTTGAAATATTTTGATATTGAATCACGCAATACTTCACTCTACTCTATCATTTTCCAAAGCCTAGTTATTGCACCAGGTTCAAATGGATTCTCCAAGTTCTTAATCTGAAATTTCAAACATGATGCAAATTGTCTACATTGTTTTTTAAGATTAGCTGAATCTAAAACTCCTTCAATTGGTTGTCCATTGCAATCTACATGTTTTGAAAACTCTTTGATCAATTCATCAATATTTTTATGAAAGATTTGTACATCATTTTGTTTATCTCCAAATTTTTTCCAAAATTGAGGAAACACACAACCCATGGCTTCAATAATTTCTTCTCAAGGGAATCTTTCACGAATCTCACTTGAAATTTGGTACGAAATTGACTTCAAATAATCACTAACTGATTTAACAATCCTATCAAAATTAGCCCTTTTAACTGGAATTAGTCTTCCTCACTTGCCCGTCTTAGATTGGTGCATTGGTTTTTCATATCCTTTCACAAACAAACATAAATTGTTTTTTGCATTAAATTGTAAAAAAATCCCAGCATGATTCAAATCTGTAATTGTCTACCACCTAAAAAAATTTGGGCTTTCAATTGTTGTCATATCTTAGTACAGACAATCCAGGGCAATGCATGTCATTTTACGTAAACTACTATACTCATGGATATACATAGTTCTATCTTGGGCTTTCTTAACAAGTTTGTTGATTAAATCCAGCATGGGGAGAAGACTGGCTAAAGTTAAAAGAGTCTCTATATCACTTAACTTATGTTATAAATCAGGAGCTTTGTCTACTGTGAGGCGTTGCTCATGTATTAGTCTGATCAAGGATTGATATTCTATTAGAACTCTTTCTACTGGTCCATGCAAAGAGATCCATTTGGTCTCAACATCCTTGAGAATCTTGTTTCCTGGTGTTACTCCCTTTGAAAAAATCTTAAATTTTGCAAAACGTTTTGGACTTTGCAGAAGTAAGAGTGTAGCTCGCGAACTAGATCTTCAAATTTTGACACTGTAGGAAAATCGCTTACAATTTTATACGCTAAATTTATTCAATGGGCCATGCAATGTTTGCCAAGCATGTAAGGTGCAATACTAGTTTGTAATCTTGCACAAAGAAAATTCCTTTGGCCTTGCATTATTGCAGCTCCATCAGCTCCAACACACACTAGCTTATTGCCAATTGTCAAATCATCCATACCAGCAAATTCATTCAAAGCATTCTTCACTTTAAAATATAAGTTTTCTGATGTTGAATTGTCCCTCATTTTACGAACACAGTAGATGAGCTTGGAGGACATGTTATTTTACTGTATACACATGCATACAGACCCAAGCAATGTTATCTACTGTAGTAAATTCATCTATGGATAATGAAATGAATCTAAACTGTTTTACTCTCTCTTGTAAATTTTTCTTTTCCACCTCAAAAAGATAGTTTGTCATTTCCCATCCAACGTTTTTTGACCAATGTGACATAGGATAGTGAGGAACTCTCAAAAAGGATAATAAATTACTATATTCTAAGAATTCTCTCATAGGACACCCTTTGGACATAATATGAAAAACAACACTCATTTGAATGGTCTTTGCCAGGTTTGCTTCATTGGCTGCATGTTTAAACCCAGCCTTGATTGGATTTTCACTACTAGCAATTGCTTCCATTCTCTTGTTATGCTCTTCATATTCTATGGCATACATAACATGAAGACATTCTTCCTTTGATTTCCATCTCGCTACTGATATTTCTTGTCCTTCTCTAATCTATTTTTTATAAACCTTACCAATATGCTTTTCTATAGTGTCAAGCTTTAGCTGCAACTTCTTCTCTCTTTTATTTTTCCAGGTACAAATCTTACACATGCATTCTATTGGTTGTTCATCATTGTTTAGGACTAGTTCAATGAACCAGTACTTTTCTACACAATAAACCTTAAAATTTCTTGTCGTTTCCCACTCCCGCCCTATTTTACTACCCTTTTTCTTTTCCTCCTACCAACATCATTATTATCTTCATTGCTAGCATTTTCATCCAACTAGTTTTGTGTATCCCTTATAACATCTTCTATCATGCCACCATTTTTATCCTCATTTGATGCATTTTGATTTTCATTTAACTCAATGACAAACCCATCTTGTGGTAGTGGTACTGGTGAGCTACTATGAATGGCTTTTGCACTTGCAATTGCAGAAGTTGATGGAGCTGAAACATTTCCAACTCCAAAGAAAGCCTCTATGGTAGTATCTTTAATTTTTGGGTGCTTCCATGGTCTCTCAGACCCTTCACTTCCCTAAGGAGTCTTACCCTACCCTTCCTGCCCTGACGATCAGGAGTCTTACCCTTGTCTAGCTTTCCAATCACTTCACTACCCTGAGCACAGTGAGAAGTTTGAGTCTCAAGCTCAACCTCCCTTGCCATCTAAATCCATTCAGCAGTCTAATGATACTCAGGATAGTCACCCTTATATGACATCTTGACCTCTCACTAGTCAATAGGAAATTAATAGCAATACTGTGAAATGTGAACAAATAATTTCTTACCTTGTGGCTTGGTCCAGGTTCCTCTAAATTCTGATTCTCTGAAATGCTGAAAGTGAATCCTTTGTTTACTGTCGCAAGATTTCTATTTGTAAATCCGGCCCTCCAAAATTTTGTAAGGCGACATGAAAACTATAAGACTATCAAATTTCATATTAATTTATATCAATCCATGATTCAAATTTTTATTTTTTAATTCCCAGGCTTTTGGAAAAAATTGGCCAACCTGAATGTAGGAATTAACAAACAATTGGTGAAATATGGTTGTGGTCAATATAAAAATCAATTAACGGTTGGCAAAATAAGTCGTAGTCAATATAACAAATAAATAACGGTTGGCGAAATAGCCCATGGTCAATATAACAAATAATTAACCGAGTTGGTGAAATAGTTTGTGGTCATTATAACAAATAATTAACAGTTGGTGAAATAGATCATGATCTATAAAATAATTAATTAACGGGTTGGCTATTTTAGATTTTATATGCAATTCATAATTAATACCCTTAACGAATAAGATACTGTTAAAATAATCATGTCACATCGGTTAAAGGCGAATATATTGGTCAACCTCGTCAAACGAAAAATCTTATTGGCTATTCCAATGAATATTTAACCGGTACTGTGTCAAGATTGGGTGATTTGGGCCAATGTATAACGTGCACAATTCGCCAATTCTACAAAAGATATTGCCCAAAATTTTCCAAAAGGAAAATATTCAGCACTAAAAATTATGCTGGTTGGTGCAAGGTGATAAAGGAATCAAACCTGTTATATAATTCCTCTATATTTATCTCTATTCTTCTATATGTAGTTTTGATGTTATGTTGTACTTGTGTTATTATTCATAAATGTTTTCCTTGTGTAGTCTGCTTGGATCTACAACATGGTAGCACTGATTCTTTCTGGTCTCCATGTTGAGGTCCAAGAAGACTCTTCTTCGTAACTCTTGAGTTTTCTTTCCTCCAGTGTGATTGTTGTTCTACTTTCTCTGGGGAATGATGTCAATTCATTTGCAATAATATCATATCTATATGTACATGTTATCTTATGATCATACTGACCCCACAAGAGGTAGATCCCTTATGTGTTATTTGTATGTTTATGTGATATTTTCCTTGATTTGTCATCATTTTGGGACATCTCGTAGTGGAAAATTAATTAGTATAGTTGTTTATGTTTCCGTCAAAGTCATTGCTCCTATTAAAGTGTTAGCAATGACTTTAATGTAGGGTCATATGCTTTACTCACTTTTTGCACACATGTACGTTAAAAATATTTTCAAAACTTAAAATTTTTTCCCTTTATGGATTAAAGACTAATCCTTAAAGCATGGACATTTTACTTTTTAGGATCTCTTGATCCCTCCAGTTTAACTTTACATGGATCTCTTGATCCCTCCAGCTTCAAATTACAATTTTTTGATCCCTTAAGGTCAGAAGGTGTCCTTAAGAACGGATCTCCATGATGGGTTGACTAGTGAGTAGCCACATTCACTAGGCAGTTCAACTCCATCTTTCTAGTTACACTTTTTCTTTATGTGGTTCACAATGGGACATAAGTTCTCATTGGGAAAGGTAACCATGCCCTCTCTCTCTCTCTTTCTCCTTAACTGGTGATGTCTCTCTTATCGTGATCTTAGGGTTGATAAAGACTTAAGCCCCATACAACCGGTTTGATGTGGGTGAAATCTGTGTCCACAATGAAACTATCTCATTCCTATATTTTTCAACAAGTTGTTCGGGGATCCTTGATCTTTCCATCATCTTTTCCTTGAATTCAAGGAAGTATGCAGTCATGACAGATTCAAAATTGTCTCCTAGTGACTTGATTAGTTCACTGATCTGTAATGTCACTGGTTTTGTAGTGTCCCACTTTACTTTTCCTACAAAAGGAAAGTACTCTTGAAAATAGAAAAAGATACACATGATAAGTGAACCGAACTTACATGTGTTGGTCTTTGTGGACCTGATAGTGTTCATGTTTTCATCAAGTTGTTTCAACAGTGGTCATATGCTCTACAGACCGAAAGAGAAGCAAGGGAGAAGGTACTTGTTTCACTTATGCCTCCTGAATCTAAGGTTGAAGAAATAAAAGAGATAATGAAGAAGCATTTAGGTAAATTTGTAGCCAAGATAAGGGATTACAAAGTACTTGAAGACAAGTTCATAGAGCTGGACACAATGACTGAAACAAAATGGAGACAACTCCTAGATCTACCGGCAGAGTCAAAAAGTGGTGAGAATAAATTACTTCTCACTAACACACCTCATAGAGAGGAGGAGAAAGACAAGGCAAGTCCTCGGCACATTGCTTTGGACAACAGTGAAGATATGGAACAAATTGATTTGGACAAGGTAATGGATGATCTTGACATTCAAGACATCACAAATTATGACTCTGATAAAGATCCACAAAAGAAAGATGACGTTATATTCATAACACTTAAGGATCAAAGACAACAACAAGAATTGCAGACATCAGATGGAAAATAAATTAATGTTGTTGGTGAGATAGTGTAAGACACATTATTCATGGACTTAACAGAACAAGACCCTACAGACCAAGTACAAAAAGATGAGGATGTCACTACTCTAAAATATCAAACTGGCGAGCAGGACACCACTCTGGTTACAGCCCAAGCTACAACTCAAAGAAATATGCATGTATTAATGAAGGCAATCAATATTTTAGAGGGTAATGATGTATCTGCTATAGAGGACACAAGCACACCCGAGAACAAGGGTGATGCTGAAGCAACAGACACTACAAATACTACAAAGGACACCACTGTAGAGAAAGCTACTATCGATGATCAGAAAGATAACTCTACTGATCAAAATAAAGAAGAAATACAAAAGGTTGAGGAGGACAAGCAGAAAGATAAGAGTGAAGAGGAAAAGAAGGATGAGCTGGAGAAGAAAACAGAAGAAAAATCTACAAAGACACCCAAGGTGGATGGAGAGACATCTTCACCAAACCGACAGGTGTACCCCAAGAAGAAAATACAAGAAGCATCTTCTACAAAGCCTTCACCAAGCACTTTAGAGAGAAAAAATGAACTAGCAATGGTAGTTCACACATCTGCATCCCCACAAGTCTCAAAGAAGAAGAAGAACAAACATAAGAATCCAGTAACACTAGATGAAATCATTCAGATTCCAGTTTGTGATTCAAGGACATTGGATCCAAATGAATTGACCAAGTATGCAAGACTCTGTGAGAGGAAAGAAATGCAAGATAAGTTAAGGAAAGCCACAAAGGAGGCAAAGGTACTTGAACTAGCAAGAGGGATACTTCAAAAAATCATACCAGATGTAGACATTGATCAGACAACCCCAATGTTTGATCAATTGGTGGTACTCACAAATGCAATAACATCTCAGAACATAGAAGTTGAGAAGGTCATGGAAGAAAGACTTGAACAGAAGTATGAGTTCAAGCTAGCTGGGAAGATAAGCTAGGAAGTGGCATTGAAAAAGGTAAAGCTTTCTACATTAATTAGCACAATAAATCTAATAATCTCAGAAGCTATTACTTTAATACAGAAATTGTGTACACTTGATCAAGTCTCACAAGAGTATACCGACAAGATAACACAAATTGATGTTGATTTTAAGACAAGTGCACAAAATATCACAAATAATGAAGAGGCAATTAAATTGCACATTGAGAAAATCAAATAGGCTCAAAAATTGAGACAAGACATACAGATTGCAGAGATGAAATACATAAATGAGGTAAATGAGCTCCAAGCTCAACTCTTACTGACACTTTCACTACTGCAACAACATGTGACAGAGGCAAACACACTAATTGCCACCCTAGAAATGTCTGTCCTAGACAACATTTATGATATGCATGTGAGGCTAGAGCTAGAGCACATGGCCTTAGAACTCCTACAAGAAAAATGGGAGAAATTTCTCGAAGACATCAAGACAACCCATTCTCGTATTCTTGACACATTGTAAGTTACACATTTTTGTCAAAAATTTTGGCATCTTATAAGTTGTACATTTTTTTCATAAGTATCAAATAAATGGGGAAATGATATGTACAGTTCAGTTAGTATAAAGGGGAAAATGAATAGAGGAAATGACATGTACAGTCATACAACTGAAAGAGAAGAGAATAGGGAATGTATAGTAAAGAGGAAAGTATACATATGTACATATATACTTATACTATACCAATGCATAAAGTTAGGGGGAGTCATATAATGACAAGGATATAGACATGGTGTACATACTAAATACTTTAGTATTGTGCACATATCAGTTTTTGATACTAATGTCAAACGGGGAGACTGAAGGAATTATATTTTTCCATTAGTATACACAAGGAAAAACATGATCTGCACCATCAATTTACTCTACACCTATAGACAGGGCACAACACTACCCAACGCCAAGGTTACCTGATACTGCAAAGTTCAAAGCATATCCGATGAAAAAAAGGTTAATGAAACCTGACGAGTAACAATAGTGCAACCTGACGGAACAACATAGAGAGGGACCTGACAGATAAAGGGAAGCTGATGATTAGTTCAACAAAGGAACTCTAATAGAATTTCAGTTCAACCCAACGACCAAGAACCAACAGTTAGTTACATCCCACAAAAAGTGGATCTAACTTTCCACGTCAGATAAATCACTGAAGTTGTATTTATAGCTTCTTGATTTGTTTTTTAATCCATTATGTGTGGAGGAAGCAATGTATTTATTATTGTTTTAATTAGTTTTACTATTTTAAAACATGCAAACTAAAGATCAAGGTCAAGTTGTAAACCTTGGATCTAAGAGTTAAAATTGTAATACATGATTCAAAGATAGGTCAAATACTTGTATAAATAGATGCTCAATCTATTGAGAATAGTTTCTTTACAATGAAGATTGTAGCCATGGAGAGCATCTAGAGACCAGATAAGAGAATTTATGTAGAAGGATAGAAAAGAATCAAATCAGTTTCAAGAACAAGAACATAGGCTACTGACAAGCAGAGAAAGGTATTAATCAGTCACTTAAGGTGATATTAATATTATGAGAGATTTAATGGATCTATAATTAGAATTTTTAGATTGCATACAGTCAGGTCAACATTTGTACTCGTTCTAACAAGTGTAGTACACTTAAGAAATCCTTTCAAGAAAGGTGGGCTTAACCGTCCTATTGTAAATCTCATAACTAAGTGCACACTTCATTAGTGTTGCTAAATCTCTTAACAGAGTAGATCTTAATAGGTATCCACCTTAATACTCCTAACAGGGTAGATCATGAGAAGTGATCAATTGTAAGCCTTTACCGGCTCCCTTCCATTTTGCAGATAGTCAAGTTTTGTGGGTGCCATCCCCGCCGCAGAGTTTTCTGCAATATCATATCTTGTGTTATGTGTTTATCATTTTCATGAATGTTTCTATAAATGTTAAAAACAATTAAATATTATGGAATAATACTACATACATAAGAAAGAACAACAGTAATGGTCGGTAATGCAGTAATGAATGACTACTAATGATGAATTGTGAAAAGTGTTAAAAGTTTTAGAGGTACTGATTCACCCCTCCCCTCTCAGTGATACTTCCCATTAATCCCAACATTGGAGGCTTGAGGATTTATTTCTCCCTTGTGATTCCAATAATATTATCTATTCTTTATGATCTCCTTTACCAAGAGTTTGTATTGAGTCCATACTCTTGCTAAAATGGGGGCTAAATGTATAGTCAAAAAATGGAAGCACTTCCATGGTAGACTAGTTTAGCCTTCTGAGTAAGTGGTTTGGGGTCATGTAAAGTGCCTTTAATGGGTTCCTGACTTTGATCTAGCTTTATCGCCCTGTTCAGCCCCATTTCCACTTTTTCCAACCTATTTCTGGCACCCCAGAATGAAAAGCTAGGACTTTGACCTCAGGATCAAGGTCGACCTCAACCTCGACCTAGGTCAAGGTCAACCTCGACCTTGACCTAGGTCAAAATCAAAATTTTCTAGGCCCGGGGTTCAAATTTCAGAATCTCAGGGTTTCTGGATGTCGGTCTTTGGAAAAAGTTAATTCCTGCTTCCGGGTCGATTGTTCTGGACATAGGAACAAAAAATCCTAAATTATATTTAATATAGGTCCTCTTCTAGAGGCATGGGTCCAATTGGAATTTAATTCTCCTATGTCAGCCTCTCTAGAGGATTGTGCCCTAATTTCAAATAAAGGAAAGCTTTCTCGTCTCATTTTCTCTAACCATGAACTATGATCATCAATCATAATTGCAAGAACTTTCAAGACTTTAAGAGTGAGATCCAAAGGTGAAGAAGCAAGATTTGAAGCAATCCAAGTATCCATTGAAGAATTAATCCATTCTCAAACACTTCTCAAGCACTCATTTTCATCAAGGAGATCCATTGGTGGCCATAAAAAGATTCAAGCTCCATGGAGCCCTCTTATTGAAGATTTCTCCATCTACATTCCTCCAAGTCTCTTCTAATTCAAGAACCCATCCAAGATTGGTGTTGAAGATCTACAAGAAATTGATTGAATACATCCTACCTTCTACATTCTACATTCTATATCAATTTGGTGCATCCATACGTGTGGGTTCAAGGATTCAAATCCTCCACAAGGACCTTTTACATGAGCAAGGTGAATTGTTTCATTTAGTTCGTTTATTCCTGTAATTTCAATTATATATTTGAGGTTAATTCCAAAACTAGGGTTTGACCAAGGCAAACCCCTCCCCACAACAAAAAAACAATTTTTCTTGCAGGTACAGGTTTGGAACAACGGATCAGGATGGAGATTCAGATACCCTTTTCAGCAAACTTCTGGGATTCAAAAAAAAAATTTCAGTCTGAGACTTTTTAGGTCAATTCTTCCCTAGGGCACAATCAGAAATTTTGGCCGATGGTGACACTGACTTGAGCGTACCAATAGGAATTGTCTCATAACAGAAAAAGATTTCTAGGTTTTTTTCATCTCTGCATTTCTATTCCAGATCCGGTCTCAGATTTTCCAGAAACTCAACACAGGCTTCAGAAAATTGCATTCTTCAAATATGAAATATTCCAAGGTTAGTACATTCCTCCTATTCAATTCAATTAAGGTTATCAATATTTCTATATCAATTGCACATTCAAATAAATAAATGGGTATGATGGGGAGCTCCTCTCTTAGAGCCTTCTAGCTCTCTCTAAGACCTTCTCTTGGTCTTCTTTAGGGTCTCTATCTCAACCTAAACTAGAGGATTCCTCGTTGATCCCCAATTTCACTAGGAGCTCTCCACCAACTTCAACCTCTTCACTAATCTCTCTTCCATAGCATTCTTGCATCCATGGCTCAACTAGCCTCCTACCACTCCAATGGTGTCAAATTCCTAAGGAAGTGTTTCATAACTTCCCTCAAGTATAATCCAACCTCTATGGATTCAATTTTTTGGATCCCTCACCCATTTTCCAATCGGGTTCCAAATTGTTAGTCTTTTAGGCTTTGTAGCCTTTTTAGGCCTGGTAGTCCTCCTAATAACTGAAAAGGTGATTTTCCTCCTAAAACCCCTTAACACCCCTAGAAAAAAATTTCATATTCTTTGTAGGTTTTTCCTCCCGTTCAATATTTTCTAGGTCTCCGATTAATTTGTTCTCTATACTATGCACTTTTACCAAACCCCTAAAAATAAGGGTTTCTAGGGCATGATGGCTAGTTTGGTTTCTTGAACTTCTTCCACCAATCTAATGAGCTCCTCTGAACTCCTCCTTCCATAAAATGGTCTACACCTCATTCCCCTACACTCCACTATCACTTATTGGCACATACCAATCAATTGGCAATCTCCATTGTTGTTGCACCACTCAGTCACCCTAGCCACAATAGCTAGTACTCGCATAGGGCCTGAAATTTTTCAAGCTTCCCCTGCACACACACACTCCATAAGAAATATTTACAAATTATATACAAGGCTCTAATGGATTCCAAGTGTTCATGGAGTTTGAACTACATGAACACCAAGAAAAGCCATTTTTTACATGACTGGACCAAAACTGGCCAGTGAACTCATAGAATGCAAGAGATTAAACAAAACCTAACTAGAAAGAACAAATGACTAATATAATGCCCCAAAGAACTCATAAAATACATTTCAAACACTCTCCATTCTTTCATTCAATCCATTCAATCTAATAAAGTGATGGATGATGGTTTTGTAGCTTAATTACACTGCAAACTTGTTCTTCTCAAACACCAGTCCGTACAATATAAAATCTAACTGTTAGATTAGGGTTGAAATAACCTTATATACTTCCATCTCACATTTCTAGACCATTTGGTTATGATTTGGGAATCATAAGAGCCGATTCCTAAAAACTAGGAAATGTTGTCATGACAACTTTGACAACTTTTGTCAAAATGTCACTTTCTCAACTTTGAGGGTCCTAATTGGTTCCAAACCTTAAAAAATGACCTTAATTGACTTAATTACATTAAAAAATTAAAAAACTTCCCACTTTAGAACTTTATTCAACCCTTTGACTTTTGAGTTGACTTCTAGGTTCTAGACCCCTAGAATCAACTAGACTCAACAACATACAAACCCTAATCTTTCCTAACTCTAATCACACCTAAAAACACACTAGGGACTTTATATATTATTTCTTATTCATGGATGGTTGGCAAAACCAACCTACAATCCAAAACTGACTAAAGATCTTCCTAATGACCTTAGGGTGCTCCTACACCATCCTCCCCCTGCAAAAAGAAATTTAAGGTACCTATGGTGTCAGGAACTCCACACTGATTCCATGCTTCTTGAATTCACTCTCAGCTATCTAGGTGGCTTCTGACTTTTGTTGTTGTCTCCACTTCACTAGATGTTCCATATAGACTTTGTGTCTTGTCTTCTTCTTTACTCTTGAATCCAATATCTTTTCCACTTGTAGCTTGAATTGTTCCAGAGTCTTGAACTCTCCCATATCCTTATGCACCTCTGTACTGTACTGCAACTCATCCATATTTGGCCCCTTATACTTGATCAAATCCTTCATATTGAAGATTGGAGAGATTGAATTATCCTTGGGCAACTCCACCTTGTAAGCATTGGGTCCATACTTAGCCAATATCTTGCAAGGTCCAATTCTATTCATCTATAGATTACTAGGTATCCCCTTTTGTAGTCTTTCCTTATTCAGGAACACCATTACTAACTCTCCCACTTCAAACTGCAAATCTCTTCTTCCCTCATCTCTTTTTGCCTTCAACTTCTGATTGGCCTCCATTAAGGTCTTTTGCACTTGTTTATGAACTTCCTTTATTGATTGTGTGAAGTCATCAACATGTCCACTAACTCCCTCATATCCTTTTAGGTCTCTAAGATCCATCACACCCCTTGGATGTGCCTCATACACAATCTAAAATGGACTTTTTCCTGTAGTCCTATTTGTGCTATCATTATAGGCAAATTCTTCCTGTGGAATAACTTTCTCCCATCCTTGTCCATATTCCTTTGTCAGACATCTAAGCAAGTTCATAAGAACTCTATTGATTACTTTAGTTTTCCCATCCATTTGAGGATGATAGGAAGATCCATGAGATAATTTTGTACCTAGTCTCTTCCATAGGGTCTTCCAAAAGTGACCCATGAACTTCACATCCTTGTCTGCAACAATGCTCATTGGTAGGTCATGAATCCTCACTATTTCCTTGAAGAACAAGTAGGAAATATGGCTTGCATCATGTTTTGTTTTACATGGTATGAAGTGGCTGATCTTACTAAACCTATCTACCACTACAAACACACTGTCTAAACCAGTTGGAGTCCTAGGTAACCCCACTATGAAGTCCATACTTATGCATTCCCAAGGTCTACTTGGGATGGGTAATGGCTGGTAAAGTCTTGCATTTGATGAAGTGTCTTTAGCCTTCTGACATATGCCACATTGCTCCACATATCTTCTCACTTCCTTCTGCATCTTTGGCCACCAATAGAGCCTTTCCACTAAGTCCAATGTCTTATTTAGTCCAAAATGTCCACTTACGTGCCCATTATGTTTCTCCTGAATGAGGTTCTCCCTTATTGAACTTTTTGGAACACAAAATTTATTGCCTTTGAATAGAAACCCATTCTGCAATGTATACTCTACAAACTCACTATGAAAGTGATTCTCAAAATCTTTGCACACTTTGTAAATCTCTGAGAAATCCAAATCTCCCTCATATAGGTCTTTAAAACCTTCAAATCCTGTACTTTGTAACTGAATCTCTTGGATGGTGAGTAATCTCTTTCTAAGGGCATCTACAACTTTTTTTTTCACCCCCTTCTTATGTTTTATAGTGAAGGTATATGAATGTAGGAACTCCATCCATTTTATGTGCCTCACGCTAAGCTTGTCTTGAGTGTTTATGTAACTCAATGCTTGGTTATCTGTAAAGACAACAAACTCTTTAGGAAATAGATAATGCCTCCACTTCTTTAAGTCTTTCACAAGAGCATATAGCTCCAAGTCATAGGAAGAGTACCTAGACTTAGCCTCATTTATTCTTTCATTGAAAATTTCCACAAGCCTGCCTTCTTGGCTTAGGACAACTCCTACTGCAATGATGCTTGAATCACACTCCACAATGAATGGTTTGTCAAAGCTAGGTAACAACAAGATAGGTTGAGTGGCTACTTCCCTTTTCAACCTTTCAAACCCTCATTATCTGCCTTAGTCCATATGAATTTAGTCTTCAATCCTCCTTTGATAGTCTTTAGGACTGGAGCACAAATCTCACTGAATCTCGTACTGAACTTCCTATAGAATTGGGCTAACCCATGGAAGCTCCTAACTTCTATCCATGTCTTAGGAATAGGACAGTTCAATATAGCCTCTAATTTCTCTTTATTCATTTTCAAATCACCCTTGGAAACTACAAAGCCAAGGTAGACTAACTCTTCCTTCATGAACTCACTCTTCTCAAGGTTTATGGTGCATTTCTCCTCCTGCAACTTCTTCAAAACTAACTCCAAGTGTTTCATATGATCCTCTTTGGTTTTACTGAACATGAGGATGTCATCTAAATAGACAACTACAAAAATTCCTATATAGTCCTTCAAGACCTCATTCATCAACCTCATAAAGGTCCTTGGTGCATTGGTAAGCCCAAATGGCATAATTAACCATTCATAGAACCCCTCTATAGTCTTAAAAGAAGAATTCCACTCATCACCTTCTTTCATCCTAATTTGATAGTACCCACTCTTCAAGTACATTTTAGAGAACTACTTAGCACCCCCTAAGCAATCCATCAAGTCTTCTATTCTAGGAATTGGAAATATATACCTGATAGTTGTCCTATTTATTTCCCTAGAATCAGTACACATCCTCCACTTACCTCCCTTCTTAGGAGCCAACACCACTGGGACAGCACAAGGGTTGATGCTTTTCCTAATCAATCCTTGATCCAACAACTCTTGCACCTACCTAGCTATCTCCTTGTTTTTCTCTGGTGTCATCTTGTATGCAGCTTTGTTCGGCAAGGATGCTCCTGGTATGAAGTCAATTTGATTACTTATCTCCCTCTTTGGTGGTAGTGAAGCTGGTGTACCCTCACAAATTATATCCTTGAATGGATCCAACAGTTCTCTCACCTCTTTGGCATAGGTTCTTGCTTATGAGTCTCCTTCTCCTTTATCTTTGACAAGATTGCATAGCCAACTTCTTCATCTTTCATGTCCCTTAGGAATTATTTTCCATTCATCAACCTGGCACTGGATGCTACCTTCTCCACTATGTCCTCTTCTATCAAAGACTCTATTTTGAAAGTTACCCCATTTTCCTTAAAGGAGTACTTGTTATCTTTCCCATTATGGATAGCTTCTCTGTCATACTGCCATGGTCTACCAAGCAATAGATGGAAAGCATCCATTGGCAACACATCACATAGTATCCTATCCTGATACTTTCCAATGGAAAATTCTACCCACACTTGTTCATTCGCCAAGATGTTTTGACCATTTTTCAACCATGTAACTTTATAGGGACACACATGTGGGATTTTGGTGAGCTTCAAATTTTCTACTACCTCCTAAGATATGACATTATCTTTTGACCCTGAATCAATGATCACCTTGCACACTTTCCCCAATGTCTTGCACTTCACTCTGAAAAGATCCCTCCTCTGCTTGTGCTCATCTTTGGTGGGTATCTTCATCAGTATTCTTCTCAACATAAGGTGTTCTCCTTTCTCAGAATCTAGGCTCACCTCTAATTGTTTAGATAAATCTTCTTCTGGGAAATAATCTATCTTCTTCTCCCCTTGTGAGGATTTTGGTTTATCTAAACACCTATATGCAAGATGCCCCATCTCTCCACAATTGTAAAATTTCATAGAAGAAAAGTGAGAGCTTCTCCTAAAACCTCCTGATCTTCCTCTGCCACTGTTATAAGAACTTCTTCCTCTATTATTATATCCACCCCTACTGCTTGTTTCTTTTCCTTGCTCTGAATATCTTGAGTCACTTTGTCCTCTACTGTCACTTCCTCTTCTACTTGAACCTCCTTTATGGCCACCTCTATTGTCTCTACCCCTTCCTCTACCTTTGGAGCTAGAATCCTGCCTCTTCTTGAGTTTCTCTTCCACTTTCAAATCCATTTGAAAACAACTATGAATGGAAGTCAGGGTAAAGAGACTACGTTCTTCTTGAATGTTCCACCTTAATCCATTAAGGTATCTTGCAACTTTGATACTCTCTATCTCCTAGATTCTTGATCTAAGACAAAGTTTTTGAAATTATTTGATATAGACTGGCACATCTAGGTATTTTTGTCTAAGGTTCTGCCTCTTCTTGTGCAGTTGAATGTCATAGTCTTCTGGAAGGTTATTCTCCTTCACCTTTTCAACCATTGTTATCCAATTTTCTATGGGATTCTTGCCCTCTTTCTCTCTTTCTTCCTGCAAGAACTTCCACCATGTAAGTGCTTGCCCTCTTAGCCTTAACTTGGCTATCTTCACCTTTTTTGCTTCTGTAATCCCATCACACTTGAAGTGATTCTCCATTCCTTCAAGCCATTCCATAACCATTTCAGTGTCCATCTTACCAGAGAATACTGGCATTCCTTCTAGAGCCTTCCTACACAATGCCTTGAGTGCTTTGAGGAATGGTTCCTCGGGTAGAGGAAGGTTAGGCTCTGGTTCTACCTCCTCTTTTACTGGTTTCTTTCCTGTATCTATCCCTTCATGCATTTATTCTCTCAGCTTACTAGCAGTCTCTACCACCTATGCCATCTTGATCTTCATTTCCTCCATTGCTTCTTCAAGAAGCCTATTATTGATTTGTTTCTCTAACAAATTCTTGGCCAACTCTACATTGGCCACCATGATGTTCTCACCTATGGATTCACTCCACTCTAACATGCACTAATTCACCCCCAAGCCCTTCAATGGCTCTGATACCAATTTGATGGAAAGATTCTCTCTTAGAGCCTTCTAGCTATCTCTAAGACCTTCTCTTGGTCTTCTTTAGGGTCTCTATATCTACCCTAACTAGAGGATTCCTCTCTGATCCCCAATTTCACTAGGATCTCTCCACCAACTTCAACCTCTTCACTAATCTCTCTTCCATAGCCTTCTTGCATCCATGCCTCAACTAGCCTCCTACCACTCCAATGGTGTCAACTTCCTAAGGATTGGTTTCTTAACTTCCCTTAGGTCTTATCCAACCTCTATGGGTTCAATTTTGTGGATCCTTCACCCATTTTCGAATCGGGTTCCAAATTGTTAGTCTTTTAGGCCTTGTAGCCTTTTTAGGCCTATTAGCCCTCCTAATCACTAAAAAGGTGATTTTCCTCCTAAAACCCCTTAACACCCCTAGAAAACATTTGCATATACTTTGTGGGTTTTTCCTCCCCTTCAACATTTTCTAGGTCTCTGATTCCTTTCTTGTCCGTACTATAGACTTTAACTAAACCCCTAAAAATAAGGGTTTCTAGGGAATGATGGTTGGTTTGGTTTCTTGAACTTCTTCCACCAATCTAATGAGCTCCTATGAACTCCTCCTTCCATCAAATGGTCTGCACCTCATACCCCTACACTCCACTATCACTTATTGGCACATACCAGTCAATTGACAATCTCCATTGTTGCTACACTACTCAGTCACCTTAGTCAAAATAGCTAGTAATCACCTAGGGCCTGAAAGTTCTCAAGCTTCCCCTACACACACACACTCCACAAGACATATTTACAAAGTATATATAAGGATCTAATATATTTCAAGTGGTAATAGAGTTTGAACCACGGGAACACCAAGAAAACCCATCTTTTACATGACTGGACCAAAACTGGCCAGTGAACTCACAGAATGCATGAAGTGAAACAAAACCTAACCAAAAAGAACAACTGACTAATATAATGCCATAAAGAACTCATAAACTAAATTTCAAACACTCTCCATACTTTCATTCAATCCATTTAATCCAATAAAGTGATGGATGATGGTTCTGTAGCTTAATTACACTGCAAATTTGTTCTTCTCAAACACCAATCCGTACAATATGAAATCTAATTGTCAGATTAGGGTTGAAATAACCTTATATACTTCCATCTCACCTGTCTAGACCCTTTGGTCGGGATTTGGGCATGATAAGAGTCAATTCCTAAAAACTAGGAAATGTTGTCATGACAACTTTTGTCAAAATGCACTTTCTCAACTTTGAGGGTGCTAATTGGTTCCAAACCTTACCAAATGACCTCAAATGACTTAATAACATTAAAAACTTAAAAATCTTCCCACTTTGGAACTTTTTTCAACCCTTTGACTTTTGAGTTGACTTTTAGGTTCTAGACCCCCAGAATCAACTAGTCTCAACAACATACAAACCCTAATCTTTCCTAACTCTAATCACACCTCAAAACAAACTAGGGACTTTATAGATTAGTCCTTATTCATGGATGGTTGGCCAAACCAAACTACAAGCCAAAATTGACTAAAGATATTCCTGAATACCTTAGAGTGCTCTTGCACCACGGTACTTAAGATATTCCTTCTTTATTATTGTTTCCAAATGGTTGATTCATTTATGCATTGATCCTTCCATTTGGGTTAATCAATTTGGATCTTTCATTTGCATATCTAAGGACAAGAGGATAGTATCTTATTTACCCCCATAACATATTCAAATGTAAGGTATTTTATGTTAAATGAACCACTTTCATTAACCCCTCATTTCTTATCTTACAGTATGTTTCAAGATGAACCACCTCACCAAATCAAAACTTAAAATATACTATTTAAAAAACAATTCAAATGAAATTATAGTGAAACAAAACATCTTACTTCAAAAATCAAACATCCCCAAAACAAGCCACAAGATATTCAAAATAGAGATAAAGGAACCAGGCAAAGGCACCAAAATCTGGCTCTATGAAACAAAATACCTTTTCATTTGAAGGGAGATGAGAAAGGAAATCCATGATAGGTTGGTTGTATTCCTCAAAGGATTGAATTGAGTCTGCAAGAGAAGGATCTATGACTGCACTTTTGAGATTAATGGCAGTGACTGTGTGGCCATCTTGTTGTAGAATATACCGTGAAGATAGTCTTGTTATCCATTTTATTCCCCAGCTCAACCAGGTGGATTTGTTATGTTTTGAATGGGTTAGGGTAAATTTTCAGCTCTGGCTTATCCTTTTCAATTTACCTCTTGTTCAGTCTGGCTATCCTCTGTCATGCTTCAGGTTTTCCAGTCTAAACCTAGCTCTGCAAAACCCTTTAAACCCTAGGCTATCCAAGTGTTAAACGATGAAGGAAAACCCTAAGCCTTGGCGTTCTGTTTCGCAGTTACTTTTTCTAAGTCACTTAAGACATGTGTTTTATTTGAATCACCTTGTCGCGAGACCTCAGCCGAATATTCCCTGTGCTTTCCCGACTTTGCTTTTTCATTGTGTCGTGTTGTCTCGTTAAACATCAGAATATTCCTTCTGCCTTATGAGACTTAGCGATCTCTTTGTAGTCGGGTAGTCGCAGAATAGCCATGTTATAAGCTTTGTAAAGATGGGACCCACTGCTTAGTCGGGTGATCGCGTGAAGTTCTTGACAGTTAGAAAAATGTTCTCAGACTTCGCGATTACCTCATGTCGCGTTATCGCCAAATCAAGCCAGAACTAGCGGTTAAGCAAAGCCTTCAATCGGGTGATCACGAGAGGATCCTGACAGTTAGCAAAATGTTCTCAAACTTAGCGACTACTTCATGTCGGGATGTCGCCAGATCAAGCCAAAGCTGACAGTTAAGTCATGCCTTTAGTCGCGTGATCTCGTAATGGAGCGGCGGTTAAGACTTTTCTTTCCAGACTTCGCGACTAATTGTCTGTGGTCTGCAGTTGTCCTCAGTCGGGATGTCACCAGAGCAAGGTGATGACTCAGTTCTTTAGTGTGCAGAAAGTGAACAAATGGTTGTGTGACATGTGTCATGAGATGGATGGACACTGAGGGATTGTCGCCTGATCGCCAGAAGAAGATGAAAGCATTCAGCGACAACGAGACTAGGGGCACTTTCCTTTCAGTCGCAAAGTCTGGGAAAGATTTAAGGGTATGCCTGAACATCTAGCGATTAAACGACAGCCGTCAGATGAAAAGATCAGAAGATCCAACGGTGGTCGCAAAGTCTGGGAAGCAAAGTGCCCTACGGAAAAATTTCTCCCGACTTGGCGATAAGGGGTTGTCGCACTATCGCCAGAAGTGCAAAGGGACACATACAGACTGTTATGAAAAAGTTAAATGCTCAGAACTTATATTCAGCGACTGGGCGACTAGGCATTGTCGCGTGGTCTTGGAACAGAAAGAAAGCATTCAGCGACTGGGAGATCATCGTAAAGGTTAAATAAGGCAGTTAGTAGCAAAGTCGCAGAATGAATGATGAGTTACTCTTAACTGTGTGCGACTTTGATTTCAGTTGTGTCGCGTGATCACCAGAAGTAACTCAGGTTAGCCAAAGGTAAAAGTTTGTATTGTCGCCATGTCTCGAGATGAAACCAGGGTTAGTGACATAGTCCCGCGACAAAGAGACTTTATGCAGTCGCGCAGTCGCTTGATCCTGAAATTTAAAAAGTGGTGGCAGTTTTCTGATGTGACGAGGTGGATCATCGGCAGCCAATCAGAGCCTTGAATTTTTTATCACTGTGCAGAAGGATTGCTAGGTTTGCAGAAGTGACATTTTTCTCAGTTTGCAGTGTTCCCCGAGTTCATCAGAATTCTAAATTTCAGGAAACTGTGCACAGAACAGTCTGTTGATCTCAGAGTTAGATTTGTTTCAATATCGGTAAAGAGAAGAGATTCTGGGTGATGCAAGTATTAGCAGAGTTATGGCTGAGATTCCATAAGTGCAAAGAAGCCTGTAGAAGAAGAAGAAACCTTGGACGATGAATAAGGTGAACACTTGGCGCTGCACTGTTCAAAGACAAGAGGGACAGTTATTACAAAAGGAGTGTAGGTGAATAGGTGTGCACAGCTATCCGAATTCAACATAAATACTATCAGCTACCATCTACAAAATCGGATTGCAGTCGCCAGATCAGGAGGAGCTAGTTGTTAGGCTTGTTTTTAGGCATCATTTTTGCCTTTGATTTGGGGATGATCTATCCGTTTGAGAGGGTCTTTTTGGAGGGAAATCTCATTTTCGAGATTGGCCATGTGGGCTATTTAGTGGACCTTCATTTTCATGGTAAAGGGTTCAGAATTCAGAAAAGAGGTGCTTTTAGTGAACTGTTTTATCCTGTAGACCTTTTTTAGGCATTTTGTATCCATCTGGTTGCAGATTTTGGAAAAGAAGGCAAAGTGACCTTATTGTTCCTTAGTGTCTTGGATTCATGTTTGTAATCACATTTTGTCAGATTTTGGTGAAGAATAAAGCAGATATTTCATTGGCATACATGTGGAGTTTTGATTCTATGATCCTGTTTCATATTTCTTTCCAAGTGTTATTTTCATTGTTATCCAAGAGAAGTGAGTGTATTTATATTCCTTACTAGGATGATCAATTTTTTAAAACCTTGTATGAAAATGTATGTTTACTGACTGTTTGAGCTATTTGTGGTTTAACCCTAGTAGTGAAATCTGTCAACCTATATGTTGAACAGAGATTTGAAGTATTAAGCCTTTGATGTATGAGGTGGAGTTACTGTTTTATCTTTCCATCAAGATTCTAAATTCATTCTTGGTGTATCACCCCTATCTATTTCCAATTTTTAATCCTTTTTCCCTTTTCCCTATCAAGTTTCGAATCAGGAGGTGATATCCCGAATCAAATAGGAACCGGCCTAGAATCCAGAGATTCCTCTTCACTCATAGTCTACCCACAGCTAGGAGAGGTTTCCATTGTGAGGATGGAATTGTCGTGTAGCCCTAATGCCTGAGTTAGGGTGACAATTTTAAACCTGAACAAGTCTAAAGAAGATTTTGTGTGATAAATACGAAGGGAGACAGTGAATGCCATATCTTATCCAAGATATTTTGCAAATTGATCTTTTGAGAAAGGAAATGGATATCTCATCAACACTTCTGCTAAGATATCTTGAAGAAATTACTTGATATGGAATATTTGTTAAAATAATAACATAAATACAGAGAGAAACGGGAAATGTTTAATTCAATGAGCAGCAGATAGGAGATTTAATTCACCAAAGAAAAAAACAACAAGGAGACAAGATTTTGGAAGGGGGAAAAGCATGAAAAAACCCCCGTGAATAAATATGAATGGGAAAATTGCCAAGAACGTGAGAGAGAGAGAGAGAGAGAGAGAGAGAGAGAGAGAGAGAGAGCCAAGCTCATACAAATGAGTCACTTGAAGTGACGAAG
>MU223125.1:562115-583576 GCA_018584345.1 Thuja plicata | reverse complement strand
TCACTAGATGCAGAATCAAAAGTAGAGCTAGTATAGTCACTATCAATAATATTACCATTATCATAATGAGGAAGATTAGAGTTTAGAGAAGGAGTTTGGTCCTCCATAATAACCATTTGAGTGTCACGAAATTCATAATCCACTTTGGAGCAAATAGGAACATCATCTCTTGTAATACAAGAGGGCAAGGTGACATTGATAAACGTATTAATAATTTCATCTTCCTGTTCTAAAATATCATCAAAAGAAGAATATGTATGAGAATAAGAAACATCAGCAAACTGTAACATGTTATCTCTATGAGTAAAATAGGTAGCTAGGGGATCATCTGAAAAAAAAACATCATCACATGGGTCATCCCAAATAGGAAATTCGTTTAAAGGATACAGAATGTCACAGTGTGGTGTAGAGTTTTGGTGAGTTTGAAATGTGTTCTCCAGGACATGCCAAGCCTGATGAGCCTCAGTACAATTGGTGATAAGGTGATATAAGTCTGGATTTAAAGAGAATCCAATTAGACCAAACGCTTCCTCATCTTTCAACTTCCAGGAATCCTGGTCAGCCTGAGGAGTGGTGGAAGTCGGTTTCAATTTTGGTGAAGAAATAATATCCAAAAGGTGTCGAGATTTTAATAAAATAGAAATGTGCGTCCTCCAAATAGAATAATTAAAGCTTGTAAGTTTAAATTTTGGCATTAATGTTGACATGATTAAATGAAATTAAGCAAAAAAAAAAGATTGAGAAACAATGATAAGTCGATAACAATGAGACAAAAAATATGATTTAACGCAATGTTAAGGAAGAGATACTACTCAATAAATCAAGTTGATAAAAAATTTATAAATTTAAACAAATGAATAAATGAGCTATGAAAAAGATGAAAAAATTAATATACAAAGCCTAAATATCCCAAATGAACAATGTTTAACAGCTAAAATTGATTTGTTTGCACGGAAAGATGAAAACAAAAAAATTGTTAAATTAAATACTATGATAAAATTTGTTAAACTTGAATTAAATGAATTAAATTTTATTTAAAGAATTAAATGAGTGTGAGATAAAAAGAGATATATATGTATATTAACTAAATTTGAATAAATGGATTTTTTATAATGAGATTTTAAGTGAGATAAAGAGGAAAGTTAACAAGTTAATTTTGGAGTCGTCACTGAGAAAACCAGTATTAGTAAAACGCTTGTAACTTTCTTATTTCTCAATGAAATTGAGAAATTCAAAATGTTCTGGAAAGCTGGAAAAGAGAAGCATAAAACCTAGAAATCATATAGAAACAAGTATTATAATAAAAGAGCATTTCTGATCAGAATGAGACGGGTTTTTCCTACATATAAAATTAAAGATTTGAACAAATTATATAAATAAAACAAATGAGTCAAAGATGGAAAAGAGATAAAAAAATTTAAATTATAACTATAATTTGATAAACCTGTAGAAATTTAGTAAGATATTAGAATAATGCCTACAAATAAACAGATAAGACTGAATTATGCAGAGATGATGACTGAAAAATAAAAAACTCTGCCAAAAAAAATATGCTGACAAAGATAGTAAGCTACAAAATAAAGTTATTCAAAAGAAATGAGAATCTGAAACAAGAAAGAAAATGCTTATTAATATAATTATGAGAGTGTTTAAAGATGAGGAAAGATAAGAGTTTGCGGAAAGATAAAACTGATTTAGAGTGATTTCTACCTGCCTTATCAATTTGCAATGATTAACAAGAGCTACTCAATTCTCCAAAAAACTGTTTCATACAATGCTGCATGAGCAGCAGAGAATGTTGCGCTAAAAGGAATAAAGAGCACAAAAAGGTTTAATATAGTAAAAACATTTTAATATACCAGATAAAATATAACTCGGCAGAGAGTAGGAAACACGTTAATATGTTATAAATGATTTAATGGAACTGCGGCAAACGTTAAGAGGATATGGCATAAAAAAAATGTTTTTAAATATATAGATAGAAAAAGGCAAAAAAAAATGCTTCCCTCCAACTTTTTTATTTTGTTATGAATATCTATGGCATGAATAAACAAAAAATGTTAACTATGATGATTGATTTTTTCTTATTTCTGAAGTAACAAGTACGTGAGCAGCTAAATGAGGCCAAGGAAAATTTAAAAAAACTGAGCTAAAAGACAAGGAACAGTTGCAGAGGCATGAAAGAGGATGCTTTAATGAAATGTTTAAAATCCAAGAAAACATTTTTATGAAACGCTCATATACAACACAATGTTATAAAAAGGTATGAAAGAGGACGATTCTAAGGCTGAATAAATATAACGCTGAATATATGTGCTATAACAAAGCTGAATAGAAGTGACAGGCTGAAAATGGGCGTTATAAGGAAAACAAAGCTGAATATAATGCTTTCATAGTGAAAGTCATTCCAGAAAAGGAATCTATTATTTTCCAATGCTGGTAAAGCCGAAAAAATCTCCTGAATGAACTGCAACAAAAAATGTTAAAACGTTGATTATCAAGAATATGAAAAATGATTATATTGCAAAAAAGGCGTTAGATACTACAAGAACGAATATACAATAACATGTGAAGAACAATTTTGAAGACAATAATGATTTTACATATTTAATATCTCAAAACGTTTATCCGGTTGAGTTTGATATGAAGCTGCGAAGATCAGTGCGAATGGGGCTTGAAAATGATTTACATCAATAGATTTAAACAGCTGAAAAAAAATATAAGTTTTAATCCTGGAGATTAGAGATATAGAATGAAAAACAGAGATATAAATTTTTTGTTAGACCTGTAGATCAAAAAAAACCTGCACAAAACAGAATAATGAATCCAATAGATAAACAGGGTTTGGCGGTAAACCAGCCAAACCCAAAAAAAAAATTGATTTTTTTCCAACACTCTCTCAAGAGTCTCCGATATTGGAGTGCTCCAAGATATGGTAGCTCCTTCACCTGTAAACTCAATCGAAGATTAAACCAACCTGCTATGATACCATGTTAAAATAATAACAGAAATATAGAGAGAAACAGGAAATTTTTAATTCAATGAGCAGGAGATAGGAGATTTACCATGAATTAGCACAAAACGAGGAGCATTCACCAAAGAAAAAAACAACAAGGAGACAAGATTTTGGAAGGGGGAAAAGCATGAAAAAACCCCCGTGAATAAATATGAATGGGAAAATTACCAAGAGCGAGAGAGAGAGAGAGAGAGAGCCAAGCTCATACAAATGAGTCACTTGAAGTGACAAAGTGCTACAACTAGTGCATGTGTTATCAACAAAGAAAGAGAAGAATCATCTATTAAGTAGAGATGGAAGAAGGAGTTTGATGCACACATTCATAAAGTGTGTGCCACTTGTGTTATTTCCTCTTAGGGAGGAATCTAAGGGATATCTTGGTTTATCCCATTTAAATAATACAACCAAGGGATAATAATAAAAAATACATAAAATGAATTATCCTCACAAGAGGAAAAAATAGGTGTAGGGATTCTATAGGAATCTCCTACTTACATAATGCAAGTAAAGATTAATTTCTAACAATATTTCAAGTATTATGTAAGAGATTTATCTAATTCTGCTAGTCAGTCTAGCATGGTAGGGAACATTATTAAATGCTAATGTAGGATTTGTCCTAAATTCTATGATAAATAAGGTGGAGTAATGGTTGAGTTCAAAGAGAGAAGGCACAAGTCAAATTCATCATAATGATAATATCGATCATTATAAAAGAAGACAGCGGCATATCATGTAAATGATAGTTAGAAAGTCAATGTAATATATTTTTTAGTACCATATAAGAAATAACAGTTATTAAGTGTTAATAGTATGATAGTGAGGTAAATTTTGAAGCCCCTGTAAAGTAGAAATTGAATATACATTGAGGCAGAGAGGAGTTGGAGATTTTAGTTTACCATGGTACAAAGCATCACTAAAGGAACATGTAAAAGATAAAGGGTGTGATGGAGCCTTTAATTTTTTCCAAAATTAAGGTATCCATTTATGATGTTAGAGATTTGAAAAAGGCTAATCATTAAAGATCAATAGTAAACCTAATAAAAATATATAAGACAATGTGAATTAGTAGTTGCAACTCTCTGTCATGCAGTTACATATTGACTTCTTCCAAAGAATTTGGCCCAAGAACTCACTGTCATGAAGGATTCAAGTTTTGATAAACTATCACAAGCTTCTTAACATACAAAAGTAGTCTTGCTCAATACTCATCAGTTCTACAAATGGTTTACAAATTTGGAGTCTGCCATGAAATCAAAGACAAAAGAGAAAATACCTTCATTATGTGAACACATTGATAGGTGGACAACACACTCAACATCAACAGATATCTTGAGCTTGCAAAAGGGAAAATGAACCAATCACTACATTCATATTTGCACAAGTACTGAGATATAATAAAACAATTATATCATATGAGCAAGCAAAATCCATCAGTACTAACACCAACCTCCATGAATAATTCTATGCCAGTGTACAAAATGGGAAATGGGTTTACTTGTCATTGGAAATCTTATATTTTCAAGTGAAATATTTAAACAAAAAAAAAATAGTCATTTTTTTGACCTGTGTGACAGTGACAGATGACGAGAATCTTATACAAACAATGAATTCATCGTCGAACTGTTGTTGATGTTTCGACACCCTTTCGTCGATCAATTTGTCGATTGTATAGCATTCTCATTGTAGAGTAGACGTTAAAGTGACAGATTGTGAAAAGGGATCAGGGTGAAAGGCGCACACAACATCTCTATTACAACCCTCATTTTCTGACCTTCAGGTCGTCGGTCTTACGACGAATATACCAAACATGGCAAGTTGCGACGAAAAAAATCTGACAACAATAGTGGTCGTTTGGTCAACCAATATGTATCGATAAATCGACGAACTCGCGTCGAAAATATGGCAAAAATTTACTAGTGAGTAACAAATCTTGTGGGTACGATCCCCACCCTAGTTTTACTTTCTATTTGGAAGGTTTCTAGGTAGCCAAATATTGTGTCAAGTGTTGTGATTGTTTTATTGATTTTCATTTCATGCATGCAATCAGATTGAATAATCTAATAAAGGATAAAAGGATTAAGTTTTATTGGTTCCTGATTCACCCCCCCGCCCTCAGTCACTCAACCTCTACATACTTCCAACAATTGGTATCAGATCTAAAGGTTCTCTTGACATAAGTCTAACAGCTTGAGAAAAGATCAAAGGCAATAAAAATATACAGACTGGAGAAAGCCATTGAAAATGAAAAGATAGATCTACAAGTGACCATGGATTAGATCAGGAAACTAAAGGAGCAACTCTCTCTTTCCCTAAAAAGAAGAAAAGATTTAGCAGTGCAGATGACTGAAAAAAGTTATATAGAAGAAAGAATTGAAGACTTATGCAAAGAAAGAAGTTCCAAAGAAGCAGATGCAACAATTGAAGACCTACTTGCAAAGAATCTCAATCTACATGAAGAAGTCAAAAAATTGAAAAGAGAACAAGAAATTCATTTAGTCAGAATATGTGAAGTCATAGAACAGAAGAGTCAAGCAGAAAATGGTAGAGAAATGGCACAAGAAGATAAAAGATTGTTGAGTACAAGATTAGAAGAAAAAGAAAAAGAAATTCATCATTTGTCACTTCAACAAGAAAATATGATAAATCAAGTCAATAATGTAAATCAAGAAATTATCAATCTAAGGACAGAAAATGAAAGACTACAGAATGATCTCAATACTGAAAAGCAAACCAATGAGAGCATAATGAACTCACAGGTAAGCATGGATCAATAGACAGAGCCAAATCAACTCAGACATCATGGACAAACTGGATTAGGTTATATTGAACAAGGTGAATCCTCACAGCAAGGAACTCAAAAGAAAACCTACTTGTAATCATTGTGGGAATTTAGGACACACAACAAACAAGTCTTGGAGAAATGGGAAATAAAAGTTTAATGGTAAATTTTATAGATGCAACAAACATGGACATAGGACAAGTGAATGTACTAAGAAAACTAAGTTTGAAGGAAAATGTTTCAATTATAACAAACAAGGTCACAAATCTTCCGAGTGCTGAACTAAGAAATGGAACCCTGCTGAACAGCTAGCTAAATCAATTTTTGGTTGGGATTACAACACATGGAGTAGATGTTATCACTATGGTGAATATGGGCATTTTGGTTCAAATTGTGTAAAGACTCACCTCAAAAAAAGGAATCCTACTAAGAGATGTTATGTATGTAAACAACTCGGTCATCTAAGCAAAAATTGCATGAACAGAGAAAAAGTGGATACTGGTTTTAAGAAAGGCAAAGCAAAAGTTTCTAAAATCATAACTCGGATGAGTCAGCAGTGGGTAAGGAAATCCTCTGAGAGCTCAGATCAAAACAATGAAGTATCGAATGGCACCCAAAGCAGTGAATTGGGTGGATCTACCATCTCCAAATAAACAAGAAAGGAGACTACTAGAACTGTGCATACAAGCCATCCTACATCAGTTCCAGACATGATAGTAAGTCCAAATTGGCATATTGATGCATTAAGACACATTATGTTTCAACTGAGTCAGGATCTCTGTAACACCCAAGCTACACAGGCTTAAACAAGTTAAGTCGGGTTACATGATTTTGAGGATACATAAGTTAGTGTTCAGCAAGCTTCATTCCAACCTATGCCAACTACCATGTATGGAGAATTTAATAAAAAACCAATGGTAAATTCTCTTATAAAAGATGAATTGCAAGTGTCATTGTTGACAAAGCTTTCAGTTTACAGAGTGATTCAGTCCCTTAAGCGATTCATAGCGAATTTTTATTTCAAAGTTTTAAGTTGCAAAGATTTATCGAACCTTCGAGCACAATGCCATCTACATCTAGCAACAAGGTTAAGAAAGGATCTGAGATATTGGTCAATAATGCAATCTACGAACCTCCTAAGTTTAAGCTTCATCCAAAAGTTGCAGAGGAGATAGACTCGATGGGATCTCATTCCCTAATTCCTCCAAGGGTATTGTTGATCAATGACATCTAAGCCTTATATCATTGCACAATTCAATAGCTTGGAACATTGGAAATGAAGAATTCTCATGACAAACTCTGTGAAGCTGAAAACTTGAAGCCAGAGCATAAACATCTAGAATTTAAGGGTTTGACTCACGTCATGCATATGCCACACAATTTCCAGGTTAAATGGATTAGGTTCATTCTAAGCCGTGTTCATGACATGCAGCTATGGCTGGAACAACCAGTGAAGATTACCAATACAATGATACACCGTGTTATAGGGTATCCTATGTTGGATAAGTCTAAAACTACCAAAACCCAACCCTGGGATGTTCTAGATGAGAAAACTCTTGCCGAGTGGGATGATAGAGGTATGAGACTAAATGGAGTAACTGACATGGAATTGAAGTTTGGGATTCATGTAATTTCTCACAAAATCTATAGCTCTAGCAGACCTAACAGCGTACCATGTGAGGTTGTGGACTTGTCATACAAGGTGGTCAAGAACAACCTCTCATTCGGCCTTGTCAAGTTGCAGCTCATCCAATTGAGAAAGAAAATGGAAAGCATCTGGACATCAAAGACAAATCCATATAAGTTTGGTTCACTTCTGGTCTGCATATTCTTTTATATTAAGAATTATTTTCCTTCCAAAGGCACAATAGTTTGGAAGAAGGACAGATCTATAATATATCAGATAAAGGAGTTCATAGCAGAATTAGGTGACAATTTTGAGAGCACCATGGATGCATATTTTGAGGAATTCAGACAGAAGATGTAGAATAGGTATAGAATTCCTAAACAATTAGTTCAAGACTATAAGGATGATTTTTTTTCCTAGTTGACTATGATAAAGTATATATTCAAGCAGTCAAACCTAGGGTTGCATGGGTGAAACCTCTTGCATATGAGGTTAACATAGATGGGACCAAGAACATCATTGAAGCTCTTGTGAATGAGCCTGTTGACCCCAAAGCACCTTACTTTGGTACATATGAAGAAGCCAAAAGTAGAATTTCTATAGAAATTGAGATTCCTAAGATTCTAAAAAGAGGAAAGAAGAGGTTAGAAAATTTTGGAAAGAAGTATGGAAAGACTCCACCTTCTATCTCAGTAAGAAAAGAAAATGAAAACAAGATAGAAGATGATGTATCTGAAAAGGAAGAGGAAAAGTAGAAGAAGAGCCTCCTAAGAAGAAAAAGAGGCTACCTCTCAAGAAAACACCTAAGGCCCCTACCCCTGTCCTCACTACCAGTCAACCAAGAAGATCAAGAAGGAAACTTATATTACCTAAGGAAGATGAAGAAGATGAAATCACATTCAAGAAACCCCCACCTACCTATGAAAATAAAATTGAAGCCTTAAGAGAAGGTAGTGGTATGAGTTCTCTGAAATCTTTGAATTATGCTTCCAGAACAAAAGATGAACAAAAGAAAATTGAGGAAGCAGTTGTAGAAAAGATGAATAGATGGAAGTATGATCCATTTGAACTAAAGAGCCACATGTATGAAGACCTATTCAAGGCTATATCTATTCCCTGGAGAAATGATGTCCAAACAAAGAAAGACATTAGAGAACATACATTGAGGCAAATCATGCCTACCATGAAAAACAAAGAGGTCAAAGAGGCCATGACCAAGTATGAAAGAAATCACACTCCAAGGTTCAAGAGCTTTCAAATATTGAATAAGAAGATAGAGGATGCGGTGGAGGCAGCTAAAAACATATGGAAGATAGTATTAGAAATCAAAGAAGAAGACAAGACTGAAGTACCGAGTACTGAACAAAAGGAAAAGACTGATGATGCAGATTTACCTGAGGTACAATCTATTGAAGCATCCAATGCAAAGAAGATATTATCATATTTAATGGCATCTCTACCACAATCACCTATACATATCATCCTATCTTCGAGCAAAGACAAGTCTACTAAATCAGCATCAAGACTACTAGGGACTGAGCACCAGGCTCCACCTACTACTGGGACAAGCTTGACCAAGTCACAAAAGGCAACTATGAACATTCCTTCAATGAGCATAGATGCTACATTTGATTCAAACCCTAAATTTGGTGCAACAAATATCAATGACTTATTCCAACTGAATACTAAGGAAGGAAAGGATGTGGATGATAGTGGAAAAGGTAAGGAAATTGTTCCTTCACCTAATCCTAAGGACAGTGGAAAAGGAAAAGAAATAATCATTGATGATATTGATCTTGAGCAAGACATTGTGATTCCAAATTGGGATCTATCCAATCTGACAGTAGAGTAGAAGGATACACTAGGGTAGCTATGGAAGAAAAAATCTACACAAAAGAAGCTCCAAGTAGAAAAGAAGAGAAACATAGTGTTGGAAGACATAAAAGGTATATTCCTAGATGCACTAGAAGTAGAAGTAAATGAAAATGATTCTATTATGGACCAACTTGTAGACATTGTCCACAAGTTCAATATAGATTTAAGTGGCCAAGAAAAATTTCTACATAAGGCAGAAAGGAAGTTTGAAAACAAAGTTCTAGAGAATGTTGCAAGCAAGATTGCGATTGATCAAGTAAAGCTAAATTCTCTCATTATCTCTCTAGAAACTAGAGTAAATAATGTTGCTTCATTATTTGTAAAGTTAAGTGATACTTCAAACTTCACAATGGAAATAAAGCAAAGATGACAAAGGTAGATACAGATCTGAAGGAAAGTGCAAATCAGTTGGCACTTAACCCGAGTTCAAGCTCAGCCCATTTTGTGAAAATTAAGTATCTGACAAACATGCAAGCTGAATTACTAAGGGAAGAAGCAAGGACAAGAGAATCTCTCACAGCTATGCAGAGCCAACTCCTTCCACACATGGATGTAATGCAGATACGTCTAGCTCATTCCAAGACACTAATTCATGACAACAACTTTTTCAATTACAAAGCTTATGATGGAGCTATCAGCAGAGTTACAGATTGAATTACACTTCCTAAAGGTGTTGAAAGATAAATGGGACAATACTTTGTCTCAGATTTTAAAGGTACATAGTGATTTCCTATCCTATTTTGGTATTACCAAATAGATATATTTTGGCATTTGTGTCAAAAACAAGGGGAAATGTGGATAAAGAAGATATATATAAGGAAATGCATATACAGAAGAGTAGGTAGAGAAGAGATATATATAAGTGTTACAAATATAATTTTATAAAATCAAAACATAGAGTCAGTTGTAACCGAGCAGCAGAGTAGTTGTCAAAACCCGAGAAAGTACCCAAGCACATAGTAAGGGGGAGTTTTGACTTAGAATAGTTTTTGGATATGATAAGTGTTTTTGGTCACTAAGGTCAAAGGGGGAGATTAATGAACTCATGGAAAGACATATTTTCAATTAGTGCCAAAACACTTAGTCATCAGAGTGTTGACCGAGCCAGGAGTGCAACCTGAGCAGTTACATTGTAACCCGAGCAGTGGTAGTGTCGACCGAGTACACAGTGGTAATCAGTATTACCCGAGTGATCAGATTAGCCCGAGTACATAGAGTATCCTGAGTGCCAGAGCTTAGTATGTTTCTCGAGTGACAACTTAATACCCGAGTGCTAGTATATTGCCCGAGTGGATTACTGGACCTGAGTGACTATTTTGGGCTGACTTAGCCTATATTGTTAGATATTGATTTGTCTTATGGAACCCGGCATACAGTTGCATTTTTTTTGGATAAGGTATAAATATAAGGTATCTTGTTTATCCAAAGTGTGTGAATATAAGTGTAGAAGCATGTATGCGAATATGAAGAGACAAATTGTTTAAGAGGCTAAAACGGTATAAAGAACAACAGAGACTCATCCATCACATCTAGGTGATTAGTTTATATCATTGGATCTTATTCAGCAAATTAGAGTTGCATTGAAGATCATCTACTGGTTCATCCTAGCAGGTGCATCAACAAAATCCTCTAACAAGGTGGATCTAACCGTCCTTTACAAATCTCCTAACAGAGTTTCATTACTTAAATGTATTGTATTAAATCCTTTCACAAGGTGGAAATAACAGTCCTTATTTCTCCTAACAGGGCAGGCCATCAGAAGTGGTCAATTGTAAGCTTTAACAAGCTAAATTTATACTGTAGTAATAAATCTTGTGGGTACCATCCCCACCCCAGTTTTACTTTCTATTTGGAAGGTTTATGGGTAACCAAATATTGTGTCAAGTGTTGTGAATGTTTTATTGCTTTTCATTTCATGCATGCAATCAGATTGAATAATCTGATAAAGTTTTATTGGTTCCTGATTCACCCCCCCCCACCCCCTCTCAGTCACTCAGCCTCTACATATTTCCAACAACTTCCTGTAAAAACTTTCCAATCCGTGAAATGATCTTACCTCACTGACATTCTCAAGTGTAGGCCAACTAAGTATAGCTTCAACCTTCTCAAGATCCATCTTCAAACCATTAGCTGAAATCACAAAACCCAAATACACAAGTTCTTCTTTCATGAAGGAACACTTTTTCAAATTTATCAACATTTTTTTTTCAATCTCTACAACACTTGACTTATATGCATCAAATTTTCTTCTCTAGTCTTACTGAATATCACAATATCATCCAAGTATACAATCATACATTTATTCAATAATTTCTTTAAAACTTCATTCATCAGTCTCATAAATGTACTCAATACATTAGTTAAACCAAAAGGCATAACCAAACACTCATGCAAACCTTCTTTTGTTTTCAAATTAGTCTTCCATTCATCACCTTCTCTAATTCTGATCTGATGATATCCACTCTTCAAATCAATTTTGACCTAAAATATTTTGCTCCATTCAAACAATCCATTATATCCTCCATTCTCAGTATAGTAAACCTATACTTAACTATGATCTTATTGATTTCTCTTGAATAAGTACATGTTCACCATTCTCCATTCTTCTTAAGTGCCAATACAGCTAGTACTGCACAGGAACTCAAACTTTCTCTGATCAAACCATTGTTCAACAACTCATAAACTTGTTGGTTGAGTTCTTCATTCTCAGTTGGTGTTAATTGGTGTGGTGCCTTGTTTGGTAAACTAGCTCCAGGAATCAGATCCATACAATGACTAATATCTCTCATCGGTGGTAAACCATCAAGTACATTATCTAAAATGATTGTCTTGTACTCAGTATGCAATTTCTCAACTTATGCAGGAACTTCATCTTCTATATTCTTACTCAATTTTTTAGGAATAAAAGCATAATATATATTATTTCTTTTAAAATCCTTAACAAACTATCCACCTTCCATCAAACAAACTTTCACAGATGTACATATCTCACCAACAAACTCTTCAAGCAAAGGTAACAAGATTTGTTTCTCATCATCAAGCCAAATAGTATATATATTCACTCTTCCATCATGTATAGAATGTCTATCATATTTCCAAGGTCTACCCAATAAAATATGATAACAATACATTGGCATAATATAACACAACACCTTATCTTAATACTTTCTAATTTTCAGATTCAAAAAATTCTTCACTCACCATTAATGTATGCTCACCCTTGATCCATGAAATCTGATAGGGCTTTGGGTGCTTCATCCTTTCAAACTGCAACGTTTTGACCATCTCCTCAGATGCCAGATTATCTGATCTTCCACTATCAACAATTACCTTCCAGACTTTGTCTGCAACTCTGCATCTGGTCTTGAACAAACTTTTCCTTACAGGATCTCGCTTATCTTTCTCACTCCAAAGTATGCTTCTGATCATTAGATTTTCTTCCTTCTCAGGTTCATTCGGTGATTCTTCTTGCATAAAAGCATTTATGCTACTACCGAATTTCTTGCTTGCATGTGTACACTCAAAAGATCTATGGCCTTCCTCACCGTAATTGTAACAAGTTACTTGGAACCCTCTTCTGCTATAACCACCTCAGGAGTAGTTGCCTCTTCCTTGGAATGAAATTCCACCTTTCCATTCAGTCTTTCCTTTGTCTTGATATGTGTCTTGATTTGTCTTGTCTAGTTCAGATCTACTATTTTCACCATGAGATCTACCTCTTCCTCTAGGCAATCTACCACCTCTTCCTCTTTGCCTTTGTTTATATCTTTTGTTCAATTTATCCTCAGCTTTTATGGAAAAATGATATGCCTCTTCAATTCTCTCCATCTTTACCAAGCTGATCTCATCTTGTATAGAACTTCTTAATCCATTAAGGTACCTTTCTATTATTTCCACTTCATCTTCAAAATGTCTAGATGTGATGTCTAATCTGTAAAATTCCTCAGTGTAGTCTTTACCGAGCTATCTTTCTGCTTCAAACTTTGCATTCTCCTTACTAGGTTAATCTGGTAATCACAAGGTAGAAACTTTCCTTTCAATTTGTTTATCATCTTATCCCATACCTTGATCTTGTCCTTACGCTTCTTCTTCTGATCCAACTGAAGATGCTCCCACCACAAGGATGCATGACCTTTCAACTTAGTACTTGAAATCTTGACTTTCTTCTCGTCTAATACATTCTCATACTCAAAGTATTTTTCCATCTCGGTTATCTAGTCTATCAACTCATTGGAATCCAAATTTCTACTATACACAAGAGGATTAAACTGAGGTGTGGACTTCAAACTTGTCAATGCTCACGGGAATCTCTCTTCTTCCTGATCCATCAAAGGTGTAGGTGTGGCTTCTCCTTGCACTTCTTCAAGTTCATCATTACTAACATCTTCAAGATGTCTTCCACTGCATTGGGCTATCTCAACAGCTTCCAATCTTGTAGGCATCTGCCTTAGCATATCAGCTAGACCTGGATATGCATTTCCTCTCCCACGAACCATCTTGAAACCCTCTGCAAGTGTAGGTCATATTGCAATCTGCTACCCCACAACAATGTCAACCAACTCGGGTTAGGGCTTACAAGAAGGAACCTAGATCAAACCTTCACTTTGATACCACCTGACACAAGGAGGGTAGGAAGAACCGGGGCCCAAGGCAATCCCAGTTATCTAAACCAACTTGCAGAACAACACGGAAGAAACAACACAAAAAGGGAGAGAAGAAGCAACAGAACTTTATATTATTTCATCAAACTCATTACATGTCAGGCTGTAAGGCCTTCCTAGTTTTGGCCATATACATTTAGATGCTTTCAAAATAATCTTGATACATGCAAGGTCACAAACATGCGATCTGAATTTGCTAAAGCTTAATCTTCTATTTCAAATTGATGCCCTAATCTAAGAACATAAAACCAAATATATACAAGAGTCCACCAAAGAGGTCGGCACTCAGATCCTAAAGATCCAACATAGGAAACAAAAAAGACCCAGATTTAGGTCCAAACATATCCCAATGAGAGATCCCACATTAATTATACTACAAAAATTAAATGCAGAAGTCAGCCAGAACAAGATAAATAACTCGGTACGAAGCTGATTGAGTAATAGGATCAACTTGGTGAAGACCAACCGCGCAACAGAAACGACTCGGTAAGAAGATAACTGAGCAATAGAAACAACTCGTTGAAAACCCACCGAGCAACCAACATCCACTGAGACCCATCGGTAAAGCAAGACAGAACAAATAACTGAGCCCGAGCAAAGCAGTTACCGAGCACTTTACCGAGCAGTCTCCAACAAGCTACCAAACAAAACAAACATATTTTTGGTTGATACAGTGTGATGTCCCCTTTCAAAAATTGAATTTTAATAAATAATAATATTAAAATACAAAATTAAATAAATAAATTTTGATTTTAAATTTGAATTTATTATTCAAGGAAACAAGAAATTGGCAATGTTATTATTTAATTAACGACAAAACTATAATAAAACTTAAGAAATTGGAATTGTTATCATATTTTATTAATAATAATTAAATAGCATTATATTAAAACAAGCATATATATATATATAATAACATTATATTTCTTATTAGCAATATATTTATTATTAATAAAAATCATTAAACAAAGCTGAATATAATAATATATATACTATATATATTATAATAATATTATTATAATATACACATATTATAATAATAAGGTGGGCTTGTGGCATATTAAAGGTCGTCAACCTTATGAGGTGCGACTGGGCCGCAACCATAAGGTTGTGACCAGTCGCACCCCTTAAGGGTGACGACTGTGTGGAGGGGACATGACTCCCCCTCCCACGTAAGTATATATAAGCCTTTCAAAAGAGGAAAAGGAGGGGGGAATATGGAGCAACATATATATATANAGAAACATATATATATATATATATATATATATATATATATATATCAGTGAAATCAGATATATATAAATATATAATTATGTTATATATAAACTTAAAGTATATATAAGAGATCATGGTTATATATAAAGTGTATAAATCTATCTTTGAAGGATATATAATATTTACGTGTAATATGTATACTCATTAGTAATAATGATGTCATAATCATACTCATATATATATATATATATATATATATATATATGAATTAATGCACTCTTGTATAACTATGAATTTCTCATATGAACTTGAAATGGATTTTTGTACTAATGTTGTGCATCTATAATATTGGATATCATATAGAATGAATTCTATATTCATTAGAGATGAGATTCTGACAATGATGATAGCAGATACCATATAGAATGAATTTTATATTCATTAAAGGTGGGATTCCTAAACAATGACAATTCAAGGTTGGTATAGCCCTATTGCCCAAATGAGGTTAATTGGCAATTCGAGATTGTTATAGTCCCGTTGCCAAATGCAATTTGAGGTTGGTATAACCCTGTTGCCCAAATGAGATGAATTGGCAATTTGAGATTGTTATAGTCTCGTTGCCAATAGCAATTCGAGGTTGGTATAGCCCTGTTGCCCAAATGAGATGAAGTGGCAATTCAAGATTGTTATAGTCCCATTGCCAATGGCAATTCGAGGTTGGTATAGTCCCGTTTCCAATTTGATATTGTTATAATCTTGTGTAGGCAGTATATATACTGATAGCCAGTCATATGCATATGCGTAGGCTTGGATAACGATGTCCGTATCCAAGAGAACTTAGGAGAAGTGCTCTATGGGAAGACGACCGATAGCCTGATTGCTTAGGGTGGATCTTATATCCCTCAAGCCGAGAATCAGGAATTCTATGAAGCCTAACCTAGAGGTAGTTCCTAGGGTCAAATTCCCCTTACTAACCTAGAATATAATAAGTGTCATATAAATATTAAGTAATATCTTGTACTGGTGTCAGTTTTGCAGTGAATTATATAAGGAGAATAACCAGGGACATTACATATAGGATTGTCAAGAACCCAAGATGCTCCTACAAAAATTATTTAAATATTTAAAAACAATTGGAATTAACACATTAAAAAAAAACACAATAAAGAACACTCCATCAACACTAAATTGACTTACACCAATTAACACTTGCAATTCACTTGTTAAAGATTAAGTACTATTAAAAAAAAATTAAAATTAACACTTGAAAAAAACACAATAAAGAACACTCCATCAAGACTAAATTGACTTACAACAATTAACACTTGTAATTCACTTGTTCAAGATTTAGTACTATTAAAAAACAATTGCAATCAACACTTGAAAAAAACATAATAAAGAACACTCCATCAAGACTAATTGACTTACAACAATTAACACTTGCAATTCACTGGTTCAAGATTTAGTACTATTCAATTTAACAATTGCAATTAACACCTGAAAAAAGCACAATAAAGAACACTCAATCAACTCTAAATTGACTTCCAACAATTAACGCTTGCAATTCACTTGTTAAAGATTTACTACTATTAAAAAATAACTGCAATTGAAACTTGAAAAACCAAAAATAAAGAACAATGCATCAAAATAAAAACTTAAAAAATAAAAAATAAAAAACACTCGATCAGTTCATAGCATTAGTAAAGTAAAAAAGGCTTTACCTATATGTTGTTGGTGTCTTCTATTTTCAATGTTGTCATCTGTTACAAGGTAACTTGCCAAAGATGCATTGATGGAAGCATGAAATCAAGTAAGTCACATGTATATTATGACATTAAACAAAATTATATAACGCTGTAAGATCACGATTTCTCAAATCAAAATAGAGTGTTGAAAAACACAGTTAAATGATAGTGTTGAGAAAGACAATTACATGCACCTTAAATCATCCACAACTCATGTGCAAGTCTTCACTACCTTGCATACATACAAAGTATTATAACAACTAGCGGATGTAACAATCTCACTGAAATTTATCATTCAAATAGTGCATGCATGATATTCTTACACATTCATATTTCACTTTCACTTTTGATATTCTTACACATACATATCTATTCATACATACGTACATACATATATATCTATACAAACATATGTATACATTCTTACGCACGCATTCATATGTATACATACAAACATACATACATACATAGTTATGCACATTGATATAGATATGTATGCATACATATCCTCACATACATAAGTACAAATTTATATTGACTATATGCATTCTCAAGTTTAAATTGACTATATGCATTCCCAAGTTGAAATTGACTAGATGCATTCTCAATTTGTTATTGATTGTATGCCTTTATCTTCATACATGGAGTATACGAACTTCTCTGTAAACATTTAATATATGCATAGGTTTAAAAGTAATTGAGTACAAAAACATTACATGATTAAAAGCAATTGAGTTTATCTTCATACATGTTAAGGTGATTAGGTATGAGGTAAGGCAAGGTTAAGTTAGGTCCTTCATGGGGTTATGATTAACGCAAGAGAAAATGTGATTTAATTAAAATGACCCCTAAACTGATTTTGTTTTCTATTGAGAGGGTCCACATTACAAATAACTTATAAAATAGAGGCATGTAACTATAGTTACCAGTACATTTAATTATTAAATACATTACAAAACAAAGGTTGCACTATGTTGAATTAGCTTTGTAACGTATTCATTCAATACATTACGAAACTAGCGTTGCACTATGTTGACTTAGTTTTGTAATGTATTCACTGAATACATTACGAAACTAAGTAGACATGTGAAATTTGAGACTATAAAGCTTCCATGCTTCTAAGTATTGCATATAGTAAACAAGTTGATTAGTAATTGAAAAGAAAGTATCCAATGAATACAATAACAACTACAAATAGAAAACAAGTAAAAATTGGATTCCAAATATAACAAGTACACTATGTTGAATTTAGTTTTTTAATGTATTCATTGAATACATTACAAAAGAAAGTCAACATTGTGAAATATGAGACTATGAAGCATCCATGCTCCTAAGTAATGCATACAGTAAACCATGAGAAACAAACAAACCATGAGCATGATGCAAGTATATATCTTTAGCAATTGAAAACATGTTAAGTTGACATTGACTATATGATGATTATTAGCAATAGATTTGAACCTACAATAAGGAGTAGAAGCAGTTAATTTGTAATGAAAACAGATAATAAGCATACAATTTGCATACAAAACAAGGAATAAACAAGAAATAAAGGATATAGCCTACTAGCCTGAACAAGAGCATAGAATATGCAGAGTGCAGAGAATAAACCACCAACGGTTAGACAGGGAATTTTCAATGAATTCTACATGACACTGTATCCTTCTTATAGGAATTTGGTCATTGAAGAAGTGGATGGTAAATTTGAAATTCCAATTGTGGTGGAAAAGAATCAGTTTTGTAATGCATTCAATGAACAAATGTACTAAGTCAATGTTGTAATGTATTCATTGAGTACATTACAAAACTAAGTCAACACAGTGAAATATGATAATACGAAGCTTCTATAAATTAAAAACAACTTATAATTGAAAGACATGTAACCATAGTGACCAGTACATTTATTTATTAAATACATTACAAAACTAAGACAATCCATTTAATAAACAATTCAATGAGAAATTAAGAATGTACATAGACAATGTAAGCTTAGAAAATGAGAGTGATAGACCGAAAACCTCATCACACACAGAGAAATGAAGTCGGCGGGAAGTGTTTGAGGGAGATTAAGTTTCCACAAAATAAACCCCCGGAGAAAACCTCATATTTAAAACAAAAAAACTAAGAGAAACCCAAAGAAAACCCCATATTTAAAACCTAGATAAACCCAATATGTGCAAAATAATGATAAACCCAGAAGAGCCCCCATATTTAAAATGAAAAAAATGAAGAAACTATCCAGATTCATAAAAACTATAACACCAAGTAATGATTAAATCGACAATGTACACTATTTCTTTCTCATTTCCTCTAATTATTTCTTTCTATCCAATTACATGAAATGATTTCAAGGTGAAACAATTGAAATGTATACAACTATCAGTGCATGAAAATCATTACAAACACTTATTGAACGATAAAAAACCGTGATATATTTGCTACTTCATGATGGGAGGATGGATTCCCTCACCAAAATAATGATAAACCTAGATAAACACCCATATTTAAAATGAAAAATGAAGAAACTCTCCAAATTCATAAAAACTACATCACTAAGTAATGATTAAATCAACAATGTACACTATTTCTTTCACATTTCCTCTAATCATTTCTTTGTATCACATCACATGCAATGATTTCAAGGTGAAACAATTGAAACATAAAACTATTAGTGCAGGAAAATCATTACAAACACTTTTTGAACGATTAAAAACTGTGAGATATTTTCTACTTCATGATGGGAGGATGGATTCCCTCACATGAGAAATGAAAGCGACGAGAAGCGTTTGCGGGAGCTGAAGTTTCCAGAATAACAAATGAAGAAATAGTCAGATTTAGGGTTCGTGGTGGGTAGTAATAGGGTTACCCATGGGTGGTTACGTGGCAAGTGGTGAGCTGCGAACATGTTAAGGTGATTAGGTATGGGGTAAGGAGAGGTTAATTCGGGTCCTCCGCGGGGTATAATTAGATGGGGTTTTGATTAACGCAAGGGACAATGTGATTTAATTAAAATGACCCCTTCACCCCCTTTCCTACCTAGCGAGTTGGTCCACATTAAAAACAACTTATAAATTAATGTTTAGGTGAACGGTTATTAGCGGAAATATAATTTTTTTTTGTATTCCATATTGTTGACCATTGGGGGTTTAGGGGTCGGGTTTCGGGCAAGTGCTTTGAAATGGTACTTTTGGACCGCTTTGTGCTCCATGATCCCTATAGAGAGATCCGTGAATACCTAAAAGCCGAAACCTTATCTTTAAGCACTTCTCTCACCAATGGAGGTACAATGAAAAAATAGGCAAAATATGACTTACAATTTAATATTTCTATGTGCGCGAAGTTAACCTGGACGGCTACTAGGTATTTTCCCCTAAGTTATCTTCTACATAACAATTATTCTACAATTATCAAGCTAAGTGTCACTTCATCCAGTTTCAAAAATAGAAATTACAATTGTCTAAGTTTTTACTACGGTTAATCCATGCTTTGTTTCTATGCAGTCAATTAGATAACCATTTATGTAGATGTTCATTCGATTTATGGAAAAGACCATTGAATCTGAAAGTTAGAAACTAAAAATGGCATGTGAATAATGTAGGAATAAGGAATTTTAAATCACAAAATTCCACAGTATATTTACAAAATTATATTTGAAAAGAAGGTACCCATCAAATTGTAAGTGTCTGCATTAACGAGCATTTTGAGAAAACAAAAGAGAGACGAGCTAAATGTAAAGATGATAATAAGCATTTCCTCTAAAAAAATCCCAATGCAGTGTCAAACCCTTGAAAGAGAAAATTTTGTTAGAATTTTTTTGAAATGGTTTGTTCTTTTGGGCCCCGTTTGTTTGCGGGAATTGGACTAGAATTGGCGGCAACGCTTCCCAAATCTCATGAAATCCGTTGTTTGGTTCCATTATTTGCAATTCGGGTTATGTGGGGCAAAACCTGGTTTAGGCCCGAAAATGAGCAGCACCATCTTCCCAATGAGAAGGTGGAATTTGTTTTCATATTCTCGTTTTCGTTATTTCACAACCAAATTTAATAATTGGTCGGGTCCTTCATCTTCCCGCTTTGATTTTCGGGTTTTCTTTCGCCATTTCCGATGGTTTTGTTTTCACCATTTTTGAAGGGTTGTTTCACCGTTTTCATTTGCTTTGGCTCTCTGCATTGTTCGACTGCACTGTTCGTCTGGTTTGGCTCTCTGCAGACGTGAGTGGGGGATATTATGGAAAAAGAAGGGTTTCCAAATCTGCGTTGTTCGACTGCTCTTCTTGGTATGCAAATGACATTCTACTGAAATTTTTATTGCTTTGTGTGATTAGGGCAATAAATCCCATAAACCCTCGCCCTTCACGAAACTTTTTTGTGTGATTTCGGCTTCTGGCTTCTCATCTGAATAAATCGATATCTAGTACATGGTGATGATTTAGATTTTCATTTTCTATATTAAAGTAGCTACACCAGCATTGAACAATTTCCTAAATCTTTCTATTGAGTCTGTGTTGTTTAGTTCTGTCTACTGTATGAGTGTCATCCTT
>MU223125.1:536904-562015 GCA_018584345.1 Thuja plicata | reverse complement strand
CGGAAGTTGGAATTTGTCAATTCCAATTCCAATTTCGAAATTGGCAACCAAACGCAGAAGATGGATTGACTAATCCATCTTCCAGGTCAACCAAACAGTCCAAATTATAACCCGAAGATGCAAAACCTGGTTTTGTGATAATAAGGTTTTGACTCAATTCCAATTCCGCGAAACAAACGGGGCCTTGGGTGAAAACGGAAGTACAATCTTTAGAACCTCGGTGTAATAAAAACAAGGTTAGGAAATAAGCAACACCTGTTGGATGGATTTCAGGAAATGGGCAAAATTCCAGACATGATGAATATTATGGTGACGAGATAATTCATGCTTGCTCCTCGACAAGTTTACCCAGCTGTTGCATTACAACATTGATGGTAGGGCTTTGGGTAGGGCAACCCAATGCAACTTTTGCGAGATTAGAGGTCTACACTTTTAAATAGTTTTGAGCTAGATTTATATCAATGAATTCCTCAAGCTTCCCAGTCTCTACAAGAGGCCTTATTGTAGAACTTATCTTCTCACCTGTTATAATATGCAAGAGTATAATTCCAAAATCATACACATCACCTTTCTCTGTAAAACAACCTACCATAGTGTAATCTGGAGCCATACATCCCATTCCTATAGAAGCTGTGAGGATTACGTCATCTGCCAAAAGCTTGTGTAACCCACAATCTGAAAGAAGAGGATTCATTAACTACCCACCTCTTTTTATTTTCATTTTCACCCTTTTGCCGCCATCACCAAATTTGTGCATATCATTCATCTTATTGCGTAGATCATTTAACTACCTGCTTGAATGATATGCGCAATAAGAAGAGGATTGATTAACTACCCACCTCTTTTTATTTTCATTTTAAATGAATGATCTACTCAATAAGATGAATGCATGATATTTGAAAGGCTAGAAATTTAAAAATAAAATAAAATTCAAACCAATGGGAGAATGGTAGCAAATGTTATTGAACAACCCGACACTTTAACACCTGCTTGCATTTGCTTGAAAGTCTTCTCAACACTAGATAACCTACATTTAAGACTTTAATTTTTCATTTGTTAAGTTTTTCTACATATCTTTAATAATTGTACGTAGATAGTGATAATCATGCTACTAATTTGCTCAAATAGTGAATAAGGGTCAAACGGATCATAGCCCCCCCAACCCAAAGAGTCCAATTTACTTTTTATTTAAAAAAAATCTGTACATGATTGATACAAATGTTTTAATTTTTTTTTTAAGTTTATATATATATATATATATATATATTTCAATTATGATTAGTGTTTAATATTATTAAATCAACATGAAAAATGTTTGAGATTGTTTATTTACCTAAGACATCTAAAAATAAATGAAGAGAATGTTATTTACACAAGACATCTTAAAAAAGCGCTCTTATATTAGGATTTCCAATACATTTTAGTTTCTTCTCTTTTTATATATTTTTCAAGGCATGAATATAAGAGCGCTTTTAGAACGTCGATCCATTTTAGAACCTCTGCATAACTTTACATGCCAAACTGTAAATTAAGATGCTTTCTGCAATTGTGATTGTACAATCTTGGACAGTATATCATTCAGTCAGACACAGAAATAGAAATATTAAACTTTAAAACTAATGGCTGTCACTTCTCTGTCTGCATTTGAAACCAATGTACATAAACTGAAGTGTTCTGCCAACACCCATAATCATCACTGATAATCTTTTTCCCTTTGAGGAGGCTATAATTGTGACCTTGGGCAGAAGTACAGATTGCACATCTTTGCAAATACGATATTTGCAATACGTAAACAAGTTTGAATCGTTCTAGTGCTTTCCTTTCTTGGAAACCCATGTGATGGCATACTGCAAATATTTGATTCTTATCTGTGTGTTCATACTGGCTTGGACTTGGCAAAAGAGCTGATCCGCATGAGTGGATTGATAAAGTTTGGATTAAGATATAAATCAAACTGAAAGAGATGGCCTCAAGTGTTTAATACTTCCCTTAATGGAGGAGCAGAATAGAATTAACATGAATGCAATTTTTTTTTTTGATGAATAGTGCCTTTTCAATTAATAAAATATTAAAGTTACATATTCACAAAAAAGGGGCCGGGGGATATAGAAATCACCCCGCAGAGTTCACACAGCAAAGCCGGAAACGGAAAACAACTATTCATCAAAAAAAAGCAGGCATAAAGCCTTTAAGCAGCAAGAACAGTGGCAGAAGGAGGAGGATCTTTATCATCAGAACCCCACACATCATTGGGGTTAACAGGAGGGTCGGGAAGCGACCATCCATCATCTTCAGCTTCTTTCTTATCTTTCTCTTCCGCCCTGGGCAGAGAAATGGCCAAAGCCAGGCAGGGAAACTTGGAGGAAGTGGCAGGATGCCAATCAGAGCCACGACGAGATCCAGGAGCATCAGGAGGGGCAGACTGAGCCGGAGCTGGAGACCACCCAGAAGTACGGCGAGGCAGAGAAGCCGAGCGGCGTCGCCAACCATCGTCGCCACCTCTCGAAGAGTGGTGGCGGGGTGCCTGAGACCGCGGGGTACGTGAGCAGCACGCCGAGGAGCTGCACCCACGGCGGCGGCCTCTGGAAGGAGTACCTTCAGCAGAAATGGCATCAGGGGGAACACATGAATGCAATTTTAAGGGCGCAGTTTATTAGTTTTCTTAATTGGATAAATTGGACAATTGGAGACCTCGATCAATGTAAGTGTCTATTGCCTTAGTATTAATGGAGTGTAATGTCCCTTTTTGGATTGACTTGAAATTATGGGACAACTAGCTTGAATTTTCATTTGCACGAGGTTTCTTTCCTTCAATTCTTGATTACTATGTCCTCCTTATATTGTATGAATAATACCAATGGTTATCACTACTATCTCTGATTTGGAGAATCTGATATTTGGTAGATGAAACGATCTGTATATTTGCACTTAGTGCCATAAGATTATCTCTACTATACATGATATGACTGATTCAAGATTCTCCAAATCAGAGATAGTAGTGATAACCATTGGTATTATTCATACAATATGAGGACATAGTAATCAAGAATTGAAGGAAAGAAACCTCGTGCAAATGAAAATTCAAGCTAGTTGTCCCATAATTTCAAGTCAATCCAAGAAGGGACATTACACTCCATTAATACTAAGGCAATAGACACTTACATTGATTGAATTCTCCAATTGTCCTTTCTGTGTAGCATGGAAGGTGCAAATATGATCTGAATACCTGTCTGAATAGATTTGTCTACGACTGAGATAAATATCTTGTTCAATCCGAAAAGGGAAAACTGGTGAAATCTTCTGGTGTGTTGCGTAATCGAAGAGCTCGTATTCAATGTGCTGCTACAGGTAAATTAGTATCAATTCTTTTGTACTTATGTCAGTTGATTGACCTCATTTTGCACGGTTCTGGACAATGGTGCTTAGCTTTCCATTCTTTGTATCTAGAAGAAGCTCATGCTCCATTTCCTAATCGTGTATACCCTACTTATTTAACTTATGACATTCTTCACAGGTTGAACCAGACACAGATGAAGTGTTTGCTAATGTTACTTTGGTTCCCGAGGCAGATGAAGGCTCATCAATCCTGCTTATTGAAAGGCCTGTCTGGCATGTATAGTTCCATATGACCTTGTCTTTCAGACCTAAATTCTTGGAGATGAATGGCATTTCCGGTACATATTTCGCGGTGGGTGGCTTGCCATATTCTCTGTTACCTTGTATTGAACTAGATTTCAAATTTAGGAATAAATGTTGAATTTTTTCTTCCAATGTCTTAATCAATTTAGCCCATAGTTTGAAAAGGTGGGTGCATCTGTTTCCCGCCAAACATATTCTAGCGTTTTTGGCTATGTTATTGGTTTGCTCAGATAAACCCCGGGATCTGGATCTGGATCTGGATGTGGTTTGTTCTGGGTCGGGTTTTATGGTTCCGGCCATAGGTGAAGAAGACAGCATGTTTTGAGCCTAGATTCAAACCCTTTGTGAACTTCCCTTTTAAAAATTCCTCAGATTTTTGTTTTTGTCATCACATTTCATGAAAGAATAATTAAATGAATGTCCTCTTAGTATTCTTGCTACTGCATCACATGCAGTTTCAACAAGGACAATGTTTAGTGTCTTCTAAAAGCCAAGGTGAGAACTTCAGTCAGGGTGTGTGAAAACTGATGAAATTTCCTACTAGGCTCTTTACCACTCAAATTATTTTACTTATGAACCTTTTTACTAAAATTCAAAGGAATGTGAAAGAAACACCAAGGTAAGCTGTTGAATTGTACGAACTTACAAAGACTTAATAATTTTTTGATGGGTATGGGATGCATTTTAGTACTTTTAAAAGGTATCCAGAAAAGGGTAGCATATGAAACACTTAGGGTTGCAGTAAGTATTAGGCACCCGAAGGCTTGTCCACTATGTTATGAGTTAGTTGCATAGTTGTTTCAACAAAATTTTGTCACTTTATTAATTTGGTTCCCAAAGCAGTTGTATGTTACACTGTGGCAAGAAAATGGGTAGCACTTTTCTATTTCATTTCCATTTTATGAACATTTTTTCCTTAAACCATGGTAAAATGTTACAGGCAGCTGCACTCGTTTTCCCAAGAGCTTCATATATTTTCTAGATTACATTGATAAAGGGACAGTATGTTACTTGAATCTTCTTATATTGTTTGCTTTGTCTGAATTTTTGTTTCATCCTTTTTGATCAATACATGGAGGCCATGATCAAAGTTCCAAAATACTAAGCAATTTAAGATTGTTTTTTTTCCTCAACACTAGCTATCTATGGGTGAACAACCAAGGCATCAAGTAAGTTTTATATTTTACAATAACTATTTACCTACCATTTTTTTAATATCTTATTTTCTACTACTTGATGGGAAAATCGAGGTAGAAATTTCCTAAATCTACAAGCAATTTACAAAATCTACGAGAGCCAATCCTTTATATATTGTCTCTATATTGTAGAACTTCTAAATGTTACTAAAGTTTGTTCAAGGCCAATTGTGTAAAATCCCAATGGAATTTACTCAATTTTCACTTTCTTCTCCTCTGAGTAATTTTGTCCAATAGTTTGTGTAATGTGTATTTGATAATTATTTCAGATTTTTAGATTTATTTGATACTTGAATGTTGCTCAGATTTACAGAATGATTCATGCAAAAGAAATCACCAATGACAGTGTTCTTTCAGCAATAACAGAAAAATAAAGAGCTGACTTAATTAGTAGAAACTACATATTCCTGTCATTAACGATAATCAGATTTTGCATTCAGATAATTTGCAGGAAATATGTATAATGCATCTTTTAAAATGACTTCCCATTCAGCATACACACATCCCAATCTTCTACAACCATCATTCAACGTAAGAGCAATACTTCTCAGATTGAAGCCAAAAGGAAGACGATTGTTTCATTTTGCTCACGTTAGGAACTAGGTCTTCCACACCATAGGAAAAGGGTTCTTACACCATGACATGAATGCCTACACTTGAAAAGACAATACATGCTCCGTCATCCACGTGGTTGTTGGTATATATAATAATTCCTTTCATTTGTATAGTTTTATGCCTTTCAGTGTTTTTAAGTTTTATTATGCACTGGACGAAATTGTAATTCATTCATTATCACGTAGTCTAATATTTGATCATTTGACCAAGAAACTCTTGTAATTTATTGCATTAATAGGTCAGTTTATGAATATTTCAATTTTATATTTCTTTCATTTGATATTAGAAGAGGTTTAAGAAAGTTTTTTGGGTTCAAGAATTTGAAGAAGCATGAGACTGAGGATTCAAAACCAGTCAAAACATTGAAAAAATTGTTAGATCCAATTGTAGCGGAGGAATAAAAAAAGGATGGTGGTAGTGCAGATTAGAATTCTAGACAAATTTAAGACAATTTTTGTATAAATTGTCTCAATTTGAGACACAAAAAAAGTTGTATATTATCTCAAAAAATGTCTTTAAACAAGTGTCTCAAATGATTGTCTTAAAATATTGTCTTGTAAAGACAATACAAAACATAAGTATTTTTGTCTCTTTAGAGACAATATGAAAAAATGTCTACTATTGTCTCTCTAGAGACAATATGAAAAAATGTACTAAAAACACAAATTGTTTATTTTAAGTTTTTTGTTTTAGTGTGATTTTCAACATTCAATAGTTTCAAACAACAATAATACAATATTCACTATAATTATTTCAAATATTTTGTTTCTTACAAAACACTCAACAAAGTAGAGCATGACAAACTAACTTGACCAAAAATGTTATATTAATTTGTAATTGTCTTCAATGTTTTGTATCTTACAAAATGATGTGGGAGTTCCTCCACAACCAAATAAACATACCATGGAAATGGCATAACCTTTATTCAATAATAACACTAATTTCCCAAACACTGCAGTCTCATAGTTAAGTACTTAAATTGGCCCAAATTCCTCCATATTATACATTTCCACAAAGTTTAATGGTGTAGCACAAGAGCTCCTTGATTTGACCACATATTTTTATGGAAACAACCAGAAAAAAAATATTTCATCTTGAACACATGTTAGAGATGTATTGTTTTCATCATGCCATATCTAGAATGACCACTTGTAGATTTAATTGTCTAGCAATGTTTTTCAACTGAACAAGAAGCATCTCATCTTCTCCACGTGTATCTTGTAGCCTAAAAGATAGAAAAGATTCAAACAAACAAGAAGCATCTTGTATTCTTCATGTTTCTCTTGTAACCCGAAAGATCAAAAAGATGTGTAAGAATATGACATAACTAATCAAATGACGTTACTCATATATACAAAACTCATTAACAAATAAAAACACTTACAGAGAACACTACAAATAATGGAGATCTCTTAGAATGAACTATACATGGATAATGCACACTCTTAGTTATAGGTATGTCTTATTCTCGTGATTATTCTATCATTTAAATCATACTTACATGAAATTGATAGCAATTCTACATTTTACCAAATTTATCCTCATAAACCTAGGTTGATCATTCAACTATCATTCTTAAATAAAAATCATCAGCTTTATACAATTATTTTGAAATGAATATTTTTTAATAAAAATTATTATAAACACCACATTTTTAAATTAGAACATTCCTAAACATTCTTTTATACATCCTCTTAAATTAAACACTATGACGAGTACAAATTCAAATATAACATAGACATTAAAACATTAGATAAAAAAATATTCACAGATACTAATTTTGATAAAAGTAGAATGAATGAAGAAAAATAGAATATGTTTCCATATTCAATTGATCTTCGAATACAATTATATAACGCACTAAACAATTAACCAATAACTGTTAACTGCTTACGGGAACGAAGGTGAGCAGTTAACCGAACTGCAATGTATTACGCCAACATTCCCCCCCTTAATACATTGAACTTGAATTATCATACTCACTTTGCCCTAGGAACCCCCCCTTAAGGCTTACATAACAAAAAATGCTGATTAAATAATATGAATACATATTTTGAAAAAATCTTCTTTTGAAGTAGTAGACCCTGAACCAAGAAAAGCTCCATCAAGTTGTCTTGTGACCCTCGGAATGGTGTAGCTTCCAGTTGTGTTCTTAAGCTCTCAGTCCCGAACTCTCGAATCACAGTCTTGAATTATTCAACAATGATACCTAAGAGATGCAACAAATCTCTATCATTGTCTAGTGACCGCAAAAGGGTATAATTCTCGATCATATACTTTGAAACTCACTGGACAACAATCCATACTGAGCACAAAATCAAGTCCCAAAACCTATCTCTAAAAATAATCTTCAATAGACATGCATTCTGCAAACTTGTCAGCATTAGAAAGCTAAACAAAAAATAAGAAAACCAAAAAATGCCAAAAAATGCTTCTCATGCAGAACACCATCTCAAAGCGAGAAGCTGATTTGAGATGATGGAAGTTCCTCCATCCTCCGATGCCACCAACCTCCAGATGCGAAGGTTCAAAGCACAAGATTGTGATTAATAGGAGACTGGAAATCGTTAACAACCTCTCCATCATCTGATGTGTCCTCATTTTCAATGCATGCAACATTTCCTTCTTCAGAGTGTTCTTTGAGTTTTCCTTTAAGAACATTACTAGCTTTGGTTCTACAAATCCATGTTGTGTGCCCCTTTTTCTTACAGTAAAAACATTTATTGTCTCTTCTATTGTTATTTGACCATTTTTTAGTACTTTGTGAGTATAATGCTTGATCTATTTGATGAGCTTCTTCTATGACTTCCTTTGTCCTGTTTTCTTCTGCTAGAAGGGTTGAAATCATATCCTCTAGAGTCTGCAAAGTGTGTTGACTTAGTGTAAAGACAACATTACTATATTTGGAAGATAAGCTATTTAACAGGATGACCTTAGCATCATCATCATCAACAGGAGCCTTAACTTCTGCAAGTTGTCTAATGAGAGACCTTAAATTACTTATTTGATTTGACATTGTGATCCCATTTTCCATAATGAATCTAAACAATTAAATTTTTAGAGAAAACTTTGCATTGACAGCTTTTGCTCCAAACAACTTGTTTAGATTATCCCAAATCTCAGCAGAAGTGTTATCTAGATCTACGTGATGAATTTCAGAATTTGCAAGAGCAAGACCAATAATAGCCTTGGCTTTATCATCTCTATCGTTCCACTCCAACAATTTATTTGCATCTGTAGGTGGTTTTTCTTTTCTGCTTACTATACCCCATAGGTTTTTATTCATCAATTACATTTGTATTTTAATTATCCATGTATGAAAATTGAAACCAGAGTATTTATCTAATGGAATATCCATTGAACAAAAACACTAGAAACCGCCAACCATTTACAAAATTGAAAATAGTATGTATTCTATATTTGGTTGAAAGTGCATAGTTACTATATTCTGACTATATTAGAAATTGAATACTTCACCACGAGCTTTTGATCAAAATGACCATATCCACAAACTCTTCAACAGTGACAGCAAACAACTCAGCTCCAAATGTTGATTGATACTTTATCATTAACTGCGTATCTCTATCTATAGTAATTGATGAAGACCAATGATCATAAAGGATGGCAGTGATATTACTCCTCCAACCAGCGCCTGAGACATTTGAGCTCTTTGATGACATCGTAGTAATGTCAGAAGGGTAGATTGTGTATCATGGCCCACGTCTGATAGAGCTCTCCAAACCCTCTTTCTTCTTATATTGTGCACGCATTACCACGCTCAGCCTATCCATCACAAAGGCACACTAGAGAGGCATACAGAGACACAATCTCTCTACATCAGGAAGATCCACAGAGCAGATGCAGCCTCTCTACATTATCCTTTCTACAACGCTCTGCTACCAAATGATAAAAGTAGAATGAATGAAAAAAAATAGAATGTGTTTCCATATTCAATTGATCTTCGAATACAATTATATAACGCAGTAAACAGTTAACCAATAACTGATAACTGCTTACGGGAACGAAGGTGAGCAGTTAACCGAATTGCAATGTATTACACCAACAAATTTTACATGATCAATTCTCTGAGTAAGATTCAAATTAAATTCATCTTTCCATAGTAATGTTTAAGAAGTTCTCCCTCATGTCCACATCTCTATTGCACACCTTGTAAAAAGGCAGGGATATACCATATGAAACCCATATCCAGGGTTCCAAGTTGAAGAAGAGAAGCCTCAAGAAGCAAGTGAGTTTTCTCCTCTTGAGGGTGTCTAAATTCAGGAGTCCCCACCAGATAGAGCCATCATATCCTTCAGGATTGGTGGTGATGCAGTTGATGACATTAGCAAATTGGCTTGTGAAGAATTCCTTAATGATCAAAATTTTATAAAATCTTAAAAATGTTGGTACTTAATGATTAGAGTTGTGAGTGACGGGGTTAAGGAATGAATAATGAATAACAAATCCTAACTCACAACAGACCAAGGAGATGGCATCAACAAAAAAGGAGAATCAGCTGGAGCATCCAACACTACATTCTTGGGATAGATGATCTTTTGACATGTCAGCAAGCTACTGGGAAGCATGGCTATTACTATGTCTAATAACATCAAGATTGTAAGAGAAAACACAAACTGGCAAGAATGCAAGTCAAATGAATGGGACAGATGAATAATGAAAATGATCCAGATGTCTTGTAGCAATAGTATACGTGACACAGAAGCATCCAAGCTTATGAACAATCCTATATCAACCAAAAAATAGTTCACATTTTGTTTGCAGTTTCATTTAGTTTTGTTATGTTCGAGTTGGTTTTTGGTAGTTGTCTCAGAAAAAATCAGCTTCAAATAGGTCAAGGACGTCACCCTTTCTTATAGTTTTCTATCTGCATTTGATACAGAAGGTCCAAATATTAAACAAAGGATTTGAAACTCTTATACAAAGCATAAAGAAATAAGACTATGGTTGAATCATAGCACAAATTTGAGCATTTTACGTTGGAAAGTTAAATGATTTACAATTTTCGCATGCTGGACATTTCATAATCGAAAGTAGATTAAAATGCATTTTCTCAGACAGAAGAATAACAAAAAAAATTAATAAATTTGAAATGTATTGAAAAATTATACCAGAAAGTTTGTTAATAATGATGGACCCCAATACTTCAAAGCTGGCAGATTGTAAGCTCTAGTTGCTTTCTCCTCCTCATCAAATCCGTCTGCATTACATCATTGGACGGTTAAATTATATATCTAAAACTTCAGACAGACTATGAATTCACATTATTTAATGAATGTATAATAAATCAATTAAAAGCATCTGCTTACTGAGATAGACTGGAGAATCCAATTGTTATCCAGAGTTGAGGATTTAAAATAAAACGATAAATATACTCAGATTAGTATCCAAGAGTAAACTAGTTGTTAACTATCTAATTATGAAGGAACTTCTATATAATGTTCATAAGGAGAAAAATAATAATAATAAAAAAAATGGAGATCTTACTTCAAAGCATAACCCACTTCGTGGATGAAATTCTCTCACATACTTCAATGAAATTTCACATGTTCAAAGCATTGGATTTACAAATAATTTTGTAAACATATCTTATTTTAATATCTACTGGAACCCATCTAGGCATATAACTTATTTGAACAGAAATTCATTAAACTAACCTTGTTTACCCTTACGAGTATGACTGTCTTTTAGGAAGCTGATGTCTGACAATGGGCTTCATATCTTCCTATCAATCTATACCTTCAATGAATCCCTGATTTTGTTACTTCAAACATTTTACTTAAATCTGTGAAAATATATTTATATTTTTAAATAAAATGTAAACACACCTAGTAACTCCGCCGTAGACTAAACAACTTTTATCAGACAAAACGTTAGATGTGTTTAAGGGGTCCATCAATAGTGACATGAAGTTTTTGTTGTTAAAAGTGGAGCCATCGACTTACATAAAAAACTGATATGCTGATTTCTAGGATCCCAAAATTAATAATAAAGAGAACCTATAAGAACCAAATAAAAACTACCACTGGAAATATCTGCCAATGAATATCATCTAGAGAAAATATTTTTAGCATCTTTCTTCTGTGATTGGGTTCACAGTTCTTTGTGAGGGAACCATTTGTCTTATCAAAGACAATGCTAATGAAGTAATTTCATATCATCTTAGACCAGTTAGTCTATTTGACCTTTGAAAAAGAACCATCAATAACATTTAGCTTACACAGATAGATTCTTGTAGTATTTGGACCTTTAAACACATATATCATGTATTTCAGACTCCACATATGGGTTCTTTGAGATAAGATTCCTAGCATCCATTCATTGTCTTGGTCAAATTAGTTTCACATAAGCATCAGAGCCTGTATTGATCTAAAAAAACTCTATAAAGTAAACCGTACATAAACACTGTATTTTGTTGCTACAATAACTGAAATACTTGTAGTTAATCATAGGCCTATAAAAGCACCCACATGGAGGGTCCCAAACAGTTAAAAGTGGCCTTCTCAGATGCTTCCAAAAGCATAAATAAATGCATTTTTTAAATCTCTATAAAAGATCTATGCACCAAACAAAAAATATTACCTTTTTTATTTTTTTCCTATCCCCTTCTCGTAAATATCAACCACACGTCCAGATTGCAAATGGAGAGAGAAGAAAAAGTAAAAGTAAAAAGGAATTTTTCATGGAAGTCCCAAACTAGTCCTAGATATATATTAAAGATGCTACTATATTTTGTAAGTTGCATTTTAAGAAAAATTCTGTCTAATCTGAAATGGGAAAAGAGGGAGCATAATGATAAGGAGAGGTCCAAAATGTGAAACCATCGTCAAAAAGATTTGATTATGATGTTATGCGAAGTTTAACTTATTGTAAATAATTTGGAATTGTGTTGATGCCAGTTGCCACTCGCTGCCACTATTTCGTGCCTACTACGTACCTCCTCTAATCCTTTATGACCCACCTCTTCACATTCTAACTAACTATACATTACCACAAGTATTTTGACAAATTTCTCACTTAATGATATTATTGATTTTATCATTTTATTTTATGTCTTCTTTAGTTTTTGATGATTGGTTAAATGTGATCAGAATTATCAAGAAAAAATCACTTTCTATTTTATGCTTTCTTTAAATCATGAAGTGATTCAAACAATCGATATTAAAAATCACACTATTTTTTTTGTCTTTTTAGCTCTTTACAATAGGTCATGGAATGTGATCAGAAAATTTGATACAAATTCACATACAATCTAATCTAGAAACGATAATGATCAAATTACTGAGATTTCAAGCTCTGTAGACAACCCCCATTCTAATGCCAGTGTGAATTGTCTGAATTTTAACATGAAATATGATCAGAAATGCTGCTACAAAAACTCACACATACTGTAATCAAGAAATAATAGTGATCAGATTTCTCAGTCCTACGCTCATGACAGATTCTGTTTTATGTCTTTTTGACATTTCAAATGACAGATCATAAAATATGATCTAAAACATTAATACAAAAATCTACACAAAATCTAATCTTCCAAATTTTACAAATTCTCTCATTCTAATATTATTGTGAATTAACTACATTCAAATATAAAATATGATTCAAAACATTAAAACGAAAACTCACACACATTACCAAAAACTTTAGAACAAATAAACTCTAAAAATCTCAGTTGCCCAACACTCTCCAAAAGTGTTTTCTATTTTTTACTTTAGTGCTCATCTCAGTGTTCCAGATTTTCATTTATATGCCTTACTGAATTTACTTTCTCCTTTACTATCTATCCCACTTTTCTGAAATGGCATTGACGCACTGCAAATTCTGATATTGCAATGAGTACAATTGTATTTAAGTGTTGATATTCTTAGTAACTATTTTGAATAGAAAAAAAACAAAAAAAAACACCATAATTAAGTGTCCATTAGACATCAAGCTTTTTTCATGTTAGAAATGACAAATTACTGTGAAGACATTAATTTATTTTTTCATGTTATAAATGACAAATTACTGTGAAGACATTAATTTCTTTTTTCATGTTATAAATGACAAATTACTGTAAAAACATTAATTTATTGTCCAATTTTGTTTTTAGAAAAAAGCCTAATTTTCACCCACTGTAAACACATATCACATATACAAGTCTAGAGATTTTATACAGTGACATAACTACAAATTTTGCCCCTAAAATAATAGATTGGTGTTTGGACATGGCCTCCTGCATATCACTGTGCCTATCCAGATAAAGTCTGGATCTCAACGGAGTATCAAAGATGCATCCAGATATGGCAGTGTACAAGGTATGTTACTATGTAGCAATGCATCCATAGGGTATTTGTACCTTGATATGTATTAGATACCCCCAATGTAAATCAGACAAGAGTGCCACAAGCTATCGGGTAACTTAGTTGTTGGAAAATGTCAGGATGGGGCTTGTCCGATTCAATTTGAATACAATCATTTTTTATCTGAATATAAAACCTAAATTTAGACATAATTCTCATTACTGCTTAGGAACCTCCATTTCGGAAAAATAACTACAGAACAATTAGGTAACCGTTTATCATCTTAAAAGCTCTTATTCAATGAGGGTAAACATTTCCTTCGAAGCTTATATAAAGTGGGAAGTGGAAATTCAATGAAAATTTTGAAGCTAAGAGCATGGGTCTATAACCCACCATACTTTAGATCTGTACCTGATCAAAGAATAATGAATAATGAATATATCTGAAAATTGTGAAGCTAATCCCATGGGATGACTAACAAAGCCTGCATTGGGGCCGAGGGAATCTTGTTTTGTACATGGCTACATTTCTCATGGAAGGAATGTTACAGCAGGCGTCACCATGTCAGCTCGTCTCACCCAATCCAAAACCCTATCATTAGCAAGCTAGTGTAATGGTTATTTAGTATCTAAATGATTGGAAAGCACATAAGCACAAAACCAGGTCACAGGTTTAGTCAGTATCTAAATGATAAGGTTTAGTGTGTCCTCAAAATGATTAGCCTGAGAAACAAATTTAACCATACACACGTAATAATTAATTGTATGTGTAATGCAATTAGAGTTCCTCGTGATTGAAGTACATACAAGTTTATAACCCTCATCCACTAAACCTTCTTATATGCACATGCACACTAAACACAAGCACATATTATAATGTCAGAATATGTTCTAGAGTGCTTCATTAATTTGAAGATTCTAAAGGCATTCATGCCAAATCCATTTTGTACATATCCTACAATTACTCTATCCCAAGAGATCACATTATTCTTTGAGGAATTTTATCAACCAATTCACGTACCTTGCATATGCTTCCACAGTTTTCGTACATGTCAACCAAAGCGTTCCAACTGCAATGTCTGACAAAATCCCCCTTCCATTATCCAGAGCTTCCATTTTAGCACAGGTGGGGAGATTACCGGCTTTAAAAACTGCCAATTTCATTTACTTGAAGGTTTCTAAAGCCTTGTCAACTAAAAGATTTTTTTTATATCCTACAATTGTGGCATTCATGAGGCCACATTTTATTAGCCATTTTGTCAAATAGTTCACATTTTTGGTCTATGCTTCCACATTTTGCATACCTTCTTACAGAGCAACAGAAACCATATGTAACAAAATTCCTCTATCTTCATGTTTTGAGGAATGTTTGTACCCTGTTCCAAAACTCTCATGTGGAAAAGGCTAGGAAGATGCTAGGAAAGGTTGCAGAGTCAAGCTTTGTACCCACCAATTTGCCTGAAAGTTTCTAAAGTCTTTTCAAAACATCCATTCTATTGATATCCTGTAATCGTGGCATTCCATGAGGTGACATCTGTTCTGAGGCATTTTGTCAAACAATTCGCGTGCACTCTCCTTCATAGCTACTAGTGTAATGTTTGGCAAGCTGGGAATTGCTCCTTTCTCTCATCTTAGTTCGAAGCTCTTTGATCTACTGACATGCTCTGCTCCCGAAAGGATGGATACTGCTAATCACAAAAAGACAAACAACTAGAAATTGAGGAACAATCCATTATAGGCGGACAATCCAACAATGGGTGCACGCTCCTAACAAATTTGATGTGCTGACATATCAAACTGGAGAAAAAACTACGATTATGGTATACATAATGAAACCCACGTTGCCACCCAGTCTTACATTTATCAGCACTGCTGATTACCTAATCAAATATGATAACACAAGATATTACCTAAGAAATTTCGATGATTGTTCTAAAAAGACCACCATTCGTTATAGATCTTATAAGCTTTGGAAATCCAAACACAACGAAAGCCAAATAACAAACAACTAATCGCATGAAATAGAATCAGTACTACTCCTTATTCCTATCAAAACATACTCAATCTTTGGTTTCAGACACAAATACCCATTCAAGAAGCCACTGCACATAATCTATGTCATCCAAAAGAAGAGGTTATCTAGAGAAGAAAATAAGATTTCATTAGGGTTTGAAAAAAAATTGCATCCAGTTTTCCCAAAGAAAAGGATCCTTCCTAACATTTTTGAAAAATCATAATTATTGCTTCCATTTTTAGAATCGAAATTGAACTGCACATATTATAAAAGGTAAAACCTAATTATTTTACGTCTCGAGCGAAAAATAGGAACGAAGCCCTGAATGTGGGGTTAACAAAACTACTTACATTACATAAAAAACTACAACAACATCTGGCATACCTGGAAATACCCACTCGAATGAGATTACTGACAAATTTGTCCAGAGCTTCACTATGGGCTTTGAGGGCGAGCAGATTCACCTCACCCCAACCCATCCAGAATCTACCGTACACAAATGCTTTATTAGAAAATCAATCTCCTCAAACAAAAGCCCCTTTCTTAATCCTCCCTAAATCTCTTCACATAATCCTCCCTAAATCTCTTCGCAACCCTCTTAATCAATCTCAATGCAGTTCGTGAAATTTATTCAAAAATCTCTTAGTTTTCCTCCGAAATTTTCCCTCCCGCCTTCCTTTGCCTCTCATTACTGCATAAATGAAAATGCATGAGCTTTTGTCTTAAGTTTTAATTGAAGACAATAATGATAGTTTCTATTTTAATTTATAATAATTAAAATAACAACTTAAATATATAAGAGGAAGTTTTAATTTCATCTTAAAAAAATGTCTTAAAATACACCTTTGTGTAGTAATAGAAAATCCCTCAAAGGATGATATCAAAGATTTCAAAAACAATGTCACACATTTTGTTCGAAACTACTATGAAGGAACTGCAATGATGTTTGTGTGGGTGGTATAGTGAAAATCCTCCTTAAAAAGACACAAAGAGGAGGATTTGACATAATTTGCCAAGTTTAAACCACCTCTAAAAAGGTGAAGACCTTTATTTGTAAGATTGTTGAAGGAGAGAAAAAAGCTATTGCTGCAAATTTTTAAGTAGTAGGGAGATCATAGATGAGAGAAAGTTGATTTGTATTAAAGAGACTCATAAAAGTTGCAAAATTTATTCAAAGCCACCAATGAATGGAAAATCAATATTTTTTTGGCACAATAGGGTACGACAATGGACATGTATACTCACTATAGTATTATGTACCCCATACAATTATAGGGATATCTCTTCTACGGAGGAGCTAAGGTGTATCCAACTACTTTGGTTATTTCAAACATGGACAATTAATTAGATTATCTAGGGTTAGGAATCGATAATATTTAGTTATCTTTAACTTGTAAATTAATTGATTAGAATTGCTAATGACTGAGGAATGAAGGAAAGGAAGGAATAGAATGTAAAAATATTTGGAAGAGAGAGAGAGAGAGATTCCTCAATAGTGTGACCATTGTGTACAAAATAACCTATGTCATTTGAAGAGAAAACTTTTCAACTATGACAATCATACTACTATTTTGGTGGTGAAAATCCTCAAGAAGTAGATCAAGTTTCAAGGGTCATAAAGGTCACTAAAGGCGCTACTAGATTTGCATGTCGAGTGCACCTAGTAATTTGTGAAAGTAGAGAAAAATAGATAAAGCACATGATATAGCACACAAAGAAATAGATTTTTATTGATATATAAAAACATATTGCAGTGCTTTGATTTTATCAAGGATTCCATTTGCTTAGTCCCAACAAAATGAGAAATTTTATAACATTTGGGAAAATACAACTTAATTGAACTCCCCGATGTGTAGAGTAGATGATGAAATGTGTAGAAAGCAATCTTAACTACTAGTTGGTTTTCAGAGAACAAACTCATTGGTTATATTGAACTTGCAGTTTAGTTTTAATTAATTGTACACGTGGAGCAACTGTGAAGTGGTAAAAATTAATTTCTTCAAACACTCCCCTTGAATTTCTGCCAATTCCAATTTCTTTCTTGACTTCTTTCATTGACGCTTAGACATAAAAAACCATCACATTCTAGATATTGAACATAGGAAATCCCTTGATTATTGTGAGATACTCTAACCATGAACTCTGGTCCATTTGGTTACCAGTCTGTTATAGGTTCAGGTGAAAAACAATTGTATTTCTTCAACATCTCCCATTGAGTCACATTTCCAGGGCTTGGGGATCCTAGCTTTAGCAGCATATGTTGGCCTCAATCATTTCTTACAAAAATACAAAATGTTGCATCCTTCAACGTTAATACTACTTTTTGTATTGTCAACATCATCTTGACTTTTCACAACTATCCTCCACTAGTCTTCTCATCTCTTTTATCAACTTGATCAATTTGTTCTACAAACTTTAAATAACTCTTTTACACGATCTTTCCATCTCCCTCAATCTAGACACTTCATCATCAAGCTTCCTCATAATAATTTTTCTTATTGAAAGTTTAGTTTTTTAAGACTATAAGTATACAGCTTAGTTTAATTGAATCTATTTCAAGACTTCCTAAGAGTAGAATTTTCAAAAAGACAACAATTCTTCAAAAATTGTGATTTACCTCTACACCTTATGACATATTCTTAAAAGATAACCACTTATTTCTCCTTGGAAGATTGCCTCTTTTCTTCAGCAACCTTCTTATATCTCTTTAGATCTTCAATATTCTTCTTAACACATCTTCTATTTTCTTGTTTCAATTTACCATTTTTGCTAGCTTCATGTGCCTCCACAATTCAAGGTCCTTTGGAACTATTTTATTTAATCCTCAAACAGATCTGGTTGAATTAAATATTAACTTTGGATTCAACACAAAAAACTTCTTTACAAATAACTACCAACTCTACTATGAATTTCTTTTCACAGGTGACCTCTTGTCCATGCAACTAAAAACACAAACAGAAAAACCTTTCCATGTTAGGAAAACTTTGATAATGACAACTTTGTACTTTTTTTGTGCGCACTCATGACTTTATTCACTACTACAGCTGTTCCAAACTAGCAACATTTCACCTTCCTTTTATATGGGCTCTTCCAACTCTTTCTTATTACCTTCCAATTTCTTCAACATCTAATTCTTCAACTACTGTGGACAATTCCTCAAACATTTGACAACTTCTACCAATCTTATCATCTCAAACATGAAACCTTTAGGTTCTTAAATATAATAAAAAGAAATAGCTGCAACATCTAGGTGACTTAGATATCTATTTGATTCTAGGTGTCTGCAACAAACAAAAGTTATAGAGTCTTTTGGTAACTATGACTACTCCAATTTTTTCCTCTTTGATCTTTTGACATATTTCTTTATTGTTATTGCTACCACAACAACTCCAATCTCATAATTGTGGGTCCCCCAGTAGGGAGTTTGGCCTACACCAAGTTTGATACCAATATGAAAGAAGAGAAAAATAGATAACACTATTAGAGTATGCATATTAGTTGCATTAGGTGCACTTTCATATGCATCATTTAATTATGCACATGCTCAATAACATTCTTTTGCATGCTATTATGCATAATTGAGCACATGTTTGCATATTTATCCTCTAGCTTAAGTTCACTTAATAAGCCTAAATTTATGGTAGTCTAGTTTAGTTAGGCTCAAATTTTCATACTGTGCATATCATGCACATCTAGTATGCATATGTTAGATTTAGTCTTCTTTTTTGAGAAATTGTTAGCTTTTAGATATTTTTAGCACTCTTGCATTCTATAAAGAAATTCATTCATTGTAATGTATCCCAATTTCACTTGTGCAAATCAATATAAAATTGTAGTATTGTATGATCTCTTTTGTGTGATAGGTGTGTTGCTTGTAGATGATCCTTGACTCTTGTGGTTGTTTCATTAATTCCTACATGGTATCAGAGTATTGGATATGTTAAGTTCATGTCTACGAATTAGAGGTATCCAACCTTTGTGAAATTTTTGTGCGCACTTGGGTCAAATAGAGGTGTCCATCATGTCTGCAACATAAAAAAATCCTACGATACACTATAATTTTGTCAAAATCCGAACAACTAAATAATTGAGTCAAATTTTTTGAAAGCATAAAAACTGAGGCAAAATTCATGGTAGCTTAAAATTTCTCAAACTTTGGCACAAAACAAACATCACCATTTAGCTCAACACGCCCGAATAACCATAAATTGATATAAAATTTGTCAATTTTCAATGTTGTCAAAGTTCGACCATTTTTTTTTGGTGGGGGGACTGCACACTTTATGACCTAAATTGTACCATCGCTGACATTAGTGATCCCTAGTCAACGCGTGAAAAATAATAAAAAAATAAGTAGCCCAAAGAAATTTTGTAACACATTTTTATGGTTTTTTTTTTTCAAAAAGGGCCCCCCTTTGCAGTGCTATATTTTAAAGGAAAAAGGTTGTAGATCATACAAACCTACATGCAGGCTATGAAGTTGCCTGCATATGCCACCTCCACCCTGCGTCAGTGCCACTTTACCCTAAATTTAGTGTCATCTTCCATTTTTTGGTAGTTCTAAACTTAGCAGTACATTGCTACTCTAGAAAAGAATCTTCCTTGATTTTCCAACAACCTTTCTGGCAGAGATATATTTTCGAGGAAAAAGAGATATTCTTGGAATATGTTGTGACAATTATCATAGCTGGCAAAATCTTTCTTGTAGAAGCTATTGACTAGGTTGGCCGATAAGTCCATAAAGAGCAGCAGTTTGATTTCTAGCGGTAACTTCATCATACAGACTTGATATTATGCAAATCAAATATCATTGGAAAGATGAATTTGACGCGCATCTATCCAACATTTTAGATTTTGGAATTTTTCACCATTGTTTTGTACCGGGCCTCCAATGTTAGGCTTCCTTTTTGCACTCTTGGAGCCATAACTTGAGCAAATGAATTTCATTTTTCAACTTTTGCATATTGTCAAGAAGGGCTTAGTGTCCTCTATAAGATCTTAGGGTGTTCTATACAAATTTTGTATCAAATACAAAAATATATCAATTTTGTCCTTTTAGGATCTTTCTTCAAAAATGTCCAAATCAATTGATATTTTTTTTATGTTGAAGCAAAACCTTTTTGCATTAAGAGGATTTATATTGATGCATTAGCTTATTTTAGTACTTCATTTTCATAATTTATCATGGATTCACATAAATACATAATATTTCACCCCTTACTCCATTCAACTACTTTGGTTGGAAAAAACAGATGGAGTACATTTGAAGCATCTATGGTTATATAGAGTGACCATGGGATTAGAACTCGAGTCTATAGGTGTTGTTGAGAAGAGAAAATGATTCAATACATGTGATGAGGTTTTTTTGGATATTATGCACGTCTACATCTCCTGATCTCCTCTTTCATTTGATTCTTGTACTACTCCCAATCAAATATGGACTACATTGGAGAACATGTTTGGGAAGCAAGACACATTGAGGGGATTTCAATTGGAGAATGATCTTATCAGCCCGAATCCTACTGATTTTGATAGCATATAGGACTTCTTCACCCAACTCAAGTCTCTAAATTTTAGTTGAAGCGACACACAATTGAGGAAGACTCTCAGTTGATTCTCTCTATCCTTGCCAAGCTTGCTCTTGATTATTCAATTTTTGTTTCCATATTTTATGTCACCAAAGATCCACTTGGTTATCAATACATCATGCCTTTACTTGATGATTTTTCTTCTTAACTTAAATGAGAGAAAACCAAGTTTGTTGAGATGGGGAGATTGAAATATTCTAAATCATAGGCTCTTATTACTTCCTAGAGTTCTATATATTAGAACACTTCATAAGGAAAAGGCAAGAAACCAAAAAACAAGGATTCTAAGACATGTGATCAGGGTAAGTGCACAAAGATGGGGGACCAAAAAGGGGGTATAAGATGTCACTTTTTTCTGAAATCAGCAAACTCTAAACTTCAACGACAAATTGAGGATAGTTACACTCAAAATTTTAAAATGTGACTAAAACAAGAGTTGTTCTACTCTGAATCTAGTTTCTAGACTACTAATGTTTTATAGAAATGGTGGAGATTAAGGCCCTCAAAAAGGGGGAGCACAAAAAGTGGTCCTGCTTTTTGTGAAAAACATAACATAGCATCTGGTGTGCTCCCCCTAAAATGTTAACTTTTTTAAAAATAAATTTAATCACTCCAGTGAGAAATTAGCTAACACCACCTAGTTTATCCCAGATTTTTTTGCTAATTTTTTGATGAAAGTGTGATTTTTTGCCATTTTTCGAAGTGGACACATCTTGAAAACGTGAAATTTCTGTGTGCTCCCCCTAGAAATCATTGAAAAATAATTGAAAACCAAAACTTCTTTTTTTTTTAAAGTGTGTAGAATGGAGTCTGGTTTCTGAAAATATAATTTTTTTCAAAATTCAATGAACGAGCCAAAATCTAACCCCAAATGAATACACGTTGGTTTTTGACAAAAATCGGACATACTTATAAAAGAAATTAAAAATGAAAAGCTGAACATAATGAGAATTCAAAATAAATTACATCGTTAGATAGCTATCAGAGAGATCTACAGTATCATGTCGTCTGATTTTATTGTTATTGAACCGCGTGCAAACCTGACAGAGAGCACACAAGAAAAAATGTTAATATTTTCTATGTTTGTTGGAAAACACGTCTCAGGCCTGCTTGAATCCTCCAGGCCTTTGGGTTGGAGCTCCAAGGCAAATCCAAGCCTTAGGCTTGGTAAATATCAATGTCATTAAAAGGGCGTATGCCCTATACTTACTATTAGACTCAAAATCACAAAAGGAGAGAGAGAGAGAGAGAGAGAGAGAGAGAGAGTTCATCAATTTGATTAGTCATGCTAACCAAGGTTTCCTTTTGCAGGGATTGAATGAAAGACTAAACAATCACAATGAAACCCATCACAAGAAACCATTTCAGAAGATAAACTTGGAAGGAAGTACGTCTTTCAAAGGTTTGTCTGTAGAAGATTATATGAATTTTTGTTTACCACGCCATGTTAAAGGATTGGTTGGATTTGGAGTTCCAAGTCACCCTGTCGATCGACGGTTGAAGCTTACAAAGTTTGTGCAAGGACCCCCTTATTTTTATTTTGAAAATGTGTTTAATACAATAAGGGGTACATATGGGCAAAAATATCCCGATATCTCCATAATATTGAACTAGAATTTGTGGATTCTAAGTACTTTTCAGTTTCTAGTAGAAAACATGGCTACGTGCATAACCTTCCTATTGATAATCATTTTTAGATTTTACCTTTGCCACCAATGAAAATTGAAGAGGCATTTCCTAAATATCAAAAGTATTGTCAGATTTTACCTTTGCCACAGATGTATCTATTCTTCTAGGATAGAGTGTATATGATCCCTTGGAAATGCTTTCCAGGTAGAAATGATAAGATACCACCTTTCTATTTTGAAGCCTATTTATCCAAAGGGGATAAATGTCCTTTCTCTGTTATCTGGAATTGGGGGTGTAGAAGTTGTTTTGCATCGTTTGGGTATTCTACTCAATTATGTTGTATCTATAGAAATTTGCAAACAAAACAAGCTTATTCTCAAAAGCTAGTGGGAAAAATCATATCAAAAGGGTAAACTAATTAAGGTCGGGGGTGTGAAGGATCTAACAGTAGAAAGACTTGATGAAATGATTAACTCAATTGGAGGTTTTGATCTCATAATAGGTGGAAGCCCCTGTAATAACATGTCAAGCAGTAATAGGTGCACTAGGCATGGACTGGATGGAAATCAATCTTCTATTTTCTATGAATTCTCAAGGATTCTTAATTATGTAAGGGGTGTACAATGCATTCGAGTGTAACTTGACACAATATTTTTGGTATGCACGATATGATTATTACATGTAGATTCTCTGTGAAGTGACCTTTCTTACTACCCTGGGTGTCAAGACATGTTTGTCCAATTTTCACCTTTTAGTTTCTCTAACTCAAAGCTGGAGAGCTAAGCAGGATTGCAACATGAAGTCATGGCAAACAATGGAAAACAACCAAGGAATTCTGGAAGACTATTTGTAGAATTCTCAAAGAGAGAGAGAGAGAGAGAGAGAGAGAGAGAGAGAAGTGTTTGAATACTTGTTTCCCTTCTAGTATTTGACATTATCTTGTTTCACCTCTAGTATTTGGCATTATATGTAACAATATTTGAATACTTGCTTCACCTCTAGTGTTTGACATTATATATTAAACCAGTGGATGTCACATGTGTAAATCTCATCGCTAGACCTTGTTGCAAAAGGAAACCTTGGTTAGCATGACTAATAAAATCAATGACTCTCTCTCTCTCTCTCTCTCTCTCTCTCTCTCTCTCTCTCACACACACACACACACACACACACACCATCTAATCTATCTCTCCTCATTCTCACCTATCTCTCTCTCTCTCTCAATCTCTCTCATATTCTCTTCCTCTCTCCTCCTATTCTTCTCACTCTCTTACTCTCTCTATCTTTCCCTTGCCCTACCCCACCTTACGACCCCTAAGATATACTCTTAGGCTTCCTAATGGGTTGTAAGGTATCATAAGGGGTTGTATGACTTATTAATGGGTCCTACGACCCCTTAAGACACCTTACGAACCCTAAGATGTACTCTTAGGCTTCCTAAGGGTTTGTAAGGGTTCATAAGGAGTTGTAGGAGCCAGTAATGGGTCCTACGACCCCTTAAGATGCCTTATGACCCCTAAGATGTACTCTTAGACTTCGTAATGGGTCATAACATGTCATAAGGGGTCGTAGGACCCATTAATAGGTCCTAAGTCCCCTTAAGACACCTTATGACCCCTAAGATGTACTATTAGGCTTCCTAATGGGTCGTAAGGTGTCAAAAGTGGTCGTAGGACCCATTAATGGGTATTAGGACCCCTTAAGACACCTTACGACCCCTAAGATGTAATCTTGGCTTCCTAATTAGTTGTAAGGTCTGATAAGGGGTCTTACGACCCGTTAGGAAGCCTAAGAGTGCATCTTAGGGGTCGTAAGGTGTCTTAAGGGGTATTAGGACTTATTAATGGGTCCTATGACACCTTACGACCCATTAGGAAGCCTAAGAGTACATATTAGGAGTCATAGGGTGTATTAAGGGGTTTTAGGACCCATTAATGGGTCCTAGGAACCCTTAAGACACCTTACAACCCCTAAGATGCACTCTTAGGCTTCCAAATGGGTTGTAACATGTCATAAGGGGTTGTAGGACCCATTAATGGGTCCTAAGACCCCTTAAGCCACCTTACGACCCCTAGGATGTACTCTTAGGCTTTCTAATGGGTCGTAAGGTGTCATAAGGGGTCGTAGGACC